>WOGJ01251405.1:0-10638 GCA_015342185.1 Leptinotarsa juncta
GACTATCGAGGTCTTATCTTTTAACGTGTTATTCCTAACACGGTTGCAGAATCGTCCCAGCTCCAACCAGATAAATTCTCTCGAGAGAAATATCTGATCGAGTCGGGAATCGAACCTACGGCCTTCCGATCGTGAGTCAGGCGCACTATCACCGCGGCCAATTCCACAACACAGCAGTTCCATTACATGGTCTGTTTCTGCAAGAGCATGTTCTGCAATTTCGAATCTCTTGGGCAGCTATGATTATGCTCTTGTACCCTGGTACTGATGATATGTTCAGTAGTCCCGATGTGAACTGAGCCACAGAAACAGGGAATCTTGTGAACACCGGCGTATATTGCGAAGTTGATTAGTTGGCCTGTGAATGGTCTCAATGTTATGACAGTTTACCAATACGGTCCGTGACTTCGTTTATGTAAGGCACGTAGATCGTGCCTTTCCACTGGCAGCTGGATCGTGTTCAAAGGTGAAGCAAAAACAACTCTTTTAAAAATCATGTACTTGAACGTTATAAATTATCAACCAAATATTTTCTAAGGACGTTCAAGTTTTAACAAACAATACTTGTTACAGTTGATTTGTATTGGAATTTTTTTAACATTTGCCATTTGTATGAATGTTTCTCTTCATTTTCTTAAAATATCTTGTTTATTCACTCTTTTTCTTCAGAAAAAATCTCTGGTATTCATAATTTGTACTTATTTTATTGCTGTTCCCATCAGGTGATATTTTTCCATTCCCTAATATCACCGCGCCATTTCTTCAGAATCTTCTTCGATTTCAATGAATATCAATAATATTTCAACGGACTCAGCACACATGCTAGTTGCAACACAATTCTTCTCAGTATGTTTTCAATAAATCTTCATTGCTGTGTTTGTTGTTTTATTTATATTCTCTCAAATGTTGTCCATATGTCTTTTTTTCTGTTGTTACCAACGGCGAAGACTCTGAAAGAGAGACATCGATTTATTCATATTCATTAATGACTTTTTCGTTTGCTTCTTCTAGATCGAAAATCAGGGTTTATCATGTTTGAATATATGCTGGTTATCTTCGGTTGATGCAACATGTTTGTTTCTTCTTCAAAGCTTTCCCAATCAACAGAATTGTAATTCTCTTCTCGACGCACATTTGACCAACCTAGATGGTGTCTTCAATACCTTGTTGAAATCAATGGAGTGATGAACTACAGATAGGTTGCGGAGTGGTACCGTCCATCACTACTAGACTCCTTCAACCAGGTTGCCAGGGTGACGTAATTCGATCGCATATCAAAACAAATCATATCAAAAGTATACTTTATTGTCAAAGAATAACAATTCTCATGACAAAGCATACAGTCACCATGATAACATCACAAATATACAGTTAGCAAGAAGATCAGAAATACACATAAATTCACACTTACAATAAGCGGACATGATTACATATACAAAAGTAACAAGATTTACACCACTCAGCCAAATAACATTGAACAACAAAACTACAATGTGCCAATTAAATGAATAAAGTATCAGGACTACCTCCAAATATATAAAGAATTAGGCATACTTTATATGACCGCCGCCAAAGATAGAGATCTCAGCAAAAAGAATCCTGAAAGTATTCTTTCAGGGTATAGTAGGCCCTCCCAACAATGAGCATTTTTACAGATTTTCTGAACTTGACTTCGCTTTTGATGACACGTAAGGTTAGGGGAAGGTGATTGAAAATTTTCTTGCCCTCAAAAATTAGAGAGTTGTAAGTTAAGGTTGAGGAGGGAATTGGAAGCGAGATCAAGTGAGAGGAGCAAGTATTATAGGTTGACTCAGAAGTAATTATAGCTTGTTATTTCTTGTGCATGAGGCAAGCCATTTCCAAAATGTAGATACAAACCAATGTCAGAACTCCATGTTGCATAAACAAGGGACGACAGGAGTCACGGTAATCAGAACTACATAGGTATCTAATTGCCCTTTTTTGGAGAGAGAATACTCTTTGAAATAAATACTGAGCACAAGCGCCCCAGAAGCATATTCCATAACGTAGATGAGATTCTATTAGTACGTAGTATACGTTCTTCGCTATACCGAAATTCAACTCATTAGCAACGACACGAACCGCTTAGCAACCTGCAGCTAATCGATTGCATAGTTTTGTAATATGGTTACCAAACTTCAATTTATTATCAATCAGAAGAAAGAAGAAATTTATTATCCGTAGAAATGGAGATTTGTTCCTTGTCCAAATATACATCATCTAAGTCGCACTTGAATAATATGATATTTGTTTTGCTTATATTGAAAGCTAGAAGATTGGAATCACACCAATTCTTATTTTTTTCTATATATATGCTTATGTGGTAGTTAAGCTCTGAAGAGCTTTTATTGTGCCATAGAATCGATGTATCATCTGCAAATATAGTAATTTCACCATTGATGTCTAAGTTGGTGACGTCGTTAATATAAATGAGAAATAGAGTCAAGCCCAAAACTGATCCTTGAGGAACTCCACCCTCAATTACTTGCTTTCCAGACTTAATACCATTAAATGGTAGAATTTGGCCACGCTCCCATAAGTATGACCTGAGCCAGGACAGTACCCTGCCTCGAAACCAATAAACTTCAAGTTTGCGGAGCATTATTCCATGATTTACGCAGTCGAATGCCTTTGATAAATCACAGAATATCGCCGCTGCAGCCTCTCGTTCATTTAAATTAATATAAAGAGATTCTAAGAAAGTGAAAATGGCGTACAGAGTGTTCTTAGAACATTGAAATCCATATTGGCGGTTACTTAGAATATTAAATTTTTTGAGAAATAACATATATGGTATGTTCGTCCATCTCATGTGCTGATCCAGAACTACACCAAGATATTTTAACTTTGACTCTTTTTTTATCGAAGGACAATCACATTTCTTCTTTTGTGGACATTCAGAGGTATGTATTTTTAGGGCAGTGTCAATTGTTTGATCGTTTTTGAGAAGCGTGAAACAAATGAATTTGGTTTTATTCAAATTCAAACAGAGGAGATTGTAGTTCAGCCATATCTGGATATCCTTCAGACAATTTTCTGCTGTTTGATATACTTGTTGCCATGTTTTGCCAGAAAAAGTGATCTCCGTGTCAATACTATTTATGTAAACTAAAAATAAAATCGCCCCCAATACTGTGCCTTGTGGAACACCAATTGTGATTTCATTGGCGAAACCAAGTTTTTTGTCAATTTTAACGGTTTGTTTTCTGTTCGCTGGGCCACGAATGCCGTACCTATATAGTTTGTTCAGTAGCTCGCCATGTGCTATCGTGTCGACAGCTTTAGCTAATTCTAGAAAAACTGCAAGGCACTTATCGGAATTTTCCAAAGAGTCGGTTATGGTTTTCGTAAAATGAATGACAGCTTTTTCAGTGTTCGCGTTACTGATGAAATCAAATTGTTTTTTGTTATCACATGATGGAATTCGAAAAATTCAACCAATCGATTTTTCTAAGGTATGTTCAAAAATTTTTGCAAAGTTACTTATTACAGACATGGGTCAGTAATTCTGAAATTCGTTTTTACTTCCTGCTTTATAAACTGGAGTTACTAATGATTCCTTCCATTACACTGGAATATTACCCGTTTTGAATATTTTGTTTATAATATTTCCTAAGTATTTAAAATATACGGATAAATGATTTTTATTAGCTTCGCTGGTATCTTGTCAAGCCCTGGACACAATTACTTTTCATTTTGGAGACAATGTTGAATATTTTGATTTCCGTTACTGGATCTGAAGGTATCGTAGGCCCTATAGATTTGTCATTCAAAAAGTCTTCCGGAAGATTATCAGGCTTATTAATAGTTTTAGCCATCTCTTTTCCGACTTTTACAAAATAATCATTAAATGTTTTGGCTTTCATCTTGTTGTTAGACAAAATCTCACCATTTGAACCAGACATATTAGTAGAGGTGATTGTTTCTTTTTTTACCGTTTTATTTGTGACTTCATTTATTATTTCCCACGTCTTTTTATAATTACTTGAGTTTTCATGTAACATCTGTTTGTAATATTGATTTTTCGTTGTTTTAATTAATTTATTTAATTTATTTCTATATTCAGTAAATTCATTTTTGAACTCATCTGGATAGTTATTCTTTAACATTTTTTTCATTTTCTCTCTATTTTTATCGAGTTTATCAAACCCCGAGTTATCCACAGTTTAAGTGTATCATTTCTATTTTTTGATATAACTTGAAGTTTAGTTGCTCGGTTCACATATTGCTTCAATTTGTAGATAAAATTATCATATGAACTTTGGGAATCTTCGCATTGTGAAACATCGGCCCACGTTTCATTGGTTAGGATGCCCTTTAATTTTTCATTTTCCTTGACAACTTTTCAAGTCAATATTCTGAATCAACCAAATATTGGTGATTGACTAAACAAATAAATTGCTTTGATGAGCTTTCTTGCAGGAGTCAGTTGTTGTGCTACAAAGTCAGGAAAGGACTATCCCTGATAGTCCATACCCCTAAACTTTAAAATGATATATAATTTTCAACGAAATCAGGTTACTCAGACAATTTTATGAATAAAAGTACTCGTGTGAAAAATCGATCGGAGCAACGATGATTTCTTCAAATTCTGAAAAATTCGAATAATTTATATATAAACAACCATCCAAGTGAACTTGACTAACAATTGTGTTTTGATTATTTTCCACAGGACATAAACCGGACTACCTTCAAGGCTCGATCTGCCAGTCTTACACCTGTCTTACACACGGTGTCTTTCAGAAACATTGGACGAATCCACCCGGTCCTGTATCACCAGAGTATCCCGAACTAAGGAATACTTTCTGTGTATACAGAACCCACCCGTTTCTGAACTTTGAATCAAAAATCAGTTTCATCACAGCCGCCCCTATGACCGATAGAAATGATATTTGAAATGATAGACCAAACACTTTTCGTGAAGGTACACGGAAATAAGTCTAGTGGGGTCCAATGACTAATGGACAAATTTCGAGTCGGCAACGTTCAAAGCATCAAGCGTATTTCCAAATTTGAAGTATCTGCATGTAACTGCTGCCATCTGCAATGACGAATCTACACTAACTACGCTTCTGCGTCGCGGGACGCGTAGGGAAATAATTTTCATCATTCAATCGAAATGTTATATTCACAGGTGTTTGTTCGTGATTTTGGAATGGTAATGTTGTACTACCCTGTAGAAGAGTAGATAAAAAGTTTGATTAGGTATTCTGAAAAAAACGGTAACTTTGGACTTTATCAGAAATGGTTCTTCACTCTTGATTTAAAATAAATATATTCTGTCGAACTTCAAAATCTATAGTTTGACATATGCTCCTCAGGTGCAATACTGGCCGATCGAGTCTTGAAGCTAATCTGGTGGATAATAATCGAAATACAATTGTTAATCAAGTTTGATCAAATCACTTTCGAGGAATGGCAAAAGCATTGCCGACATGTAGTAAATATAGAGCGGAAATATTGGTGAAATGAAACATATTTCTAGCTTGAGGCTATTAAAAAATATATAGAATTGAATTGAATAACACAGCATTACACTAATAAGATCCTTCACATGCTATCCGTTCGTGATACAAAAATAGGGTGGACCTGGTAAAGTATTATGAAGCCGCCTATATCGGCTGTAGCAAATCATATAACGAAATCAAAAAATATTGTTGGAGCACACTGTTATCGTTTAGCAATCATAATGAGTATTTGTCACTTTATAAAATTGAGAAACGGTATAATTATTGTAAAAAAATTTAATAATAGCTGCCTTATCAGGGAATGTAGACGTGGGGTCAAAATATCACCAGTACTTCATATAACTTTTGTTCTAAAATACTTCGTTACCGTGTTAGGAATGACACGTTGAAAGGTAATACCTTGTTAATCCTTAGCTCGCAAAAGTTTCTCAACTTCTGAGAGTTGTCGTTCGTATGGGGGCGACGGATGATTAACGAAAAAACAGATTTTAAACAGATTTTGTAAACCAAGTTACGGGTTCTCAAAGTTACGAAATGAAAAATGTTTTCAATTTCAATTTTCAATTTTTTTTTCAATTCGATATAACATACATTATTATAACAGTTATCCTTTATTATCCCAAGGGTTCTCCTACGTACTCGAGGCGCTTGTTTTGTGCATCCCCTTGGAATAATTTAGGATTTTCATTACGTAAATAATCAATCAAATCAAAATATACTTTATTGTCCAAGAATAACAATTCTCATGACAAAGCATACAGTCATCATGATAACATTACAAATATACAGTTAGCAAGGAGATCATAAATATACATAAATTCACACTTACAATAATCGGACATAATTACATATACAAAAGCAACGAGATTTGCATCACTAAGCCAAATAACATTGACCAAGAAAACCACGATGTGCCAATTAATTGAATTAAGTAACATGCCGGAAAAGAAAGAGAAAAAAAGTTTACATTTTGTACATGAAATTACAAGGACTACCTTTAAATATATAAAGAATTAGGCATACGTTATATGACCGTCGCCAAAGATAGAGATCTCAGCAAAAAGAATCCTGAAAGTATTCTTCTAACTATGAGCATTTTTACAGATTTTCTGAACTTGACTTCGCTTTTGATGACACGCAAGGTTAGGGGAAGGTGATTGAAAATTTTCTTGCCCTCAAAAATTAGAGAGTTGCGAGTTAAGGTTGAGGAGGGAATTGGAAGCGAGATCAAGTGAGAGGAGCGAGTGTTATAGGTTGACTCAGAAGTAATTATAGCTTGGTATTTCTTGTGCATGAGGCAAGCCATTTCCAAAATGTAGATACAAACCAATGTCAGAACTCCATTAAGAGTCTTGATGAATTTGAATTTCTTAAACTTAATATAATTAGAAAAAAAACAGCGAGATGAAATTCAAATAGAAATATTAAATGGACTCTTTTCCTATACACCAATAAAAATTTTGAAGACAAAAGCATTCATTATCAAAGAAATAATATATTGCCCAAAAAATTACATTTCAGTACAGAAACCCCAAAATAATTCTTCCAAGATACATGAAGTTGCATGAGTTGATCTATTTCTTGGTACATGATTCTTTAAAGTTTTTAATTTTCATATTCTAGGATGCAGCTTTGAATGCAGCTTCTCAAATTTTGAGGTTAACTAGAGCCGGAGAAACAGCTTGGGGAGAACTTCCTGGCAATGACTGGACAGTATTTCAACCAAATCATTCGACCTACGAACCTTTAGAATGGGCTAATAGAAATGATCACTTTCAACTCAATGACAGTAAGTCGTGTATATACATTTGTTTTGTCATTACTCGATATTATCAATATATACTTCATTTTGAAGGTGGTTCTAAAACTCCCCTACCCACCGTTATCCAAGATCATGGCTTGTACGATAACATCCAGAGGGTCATATTTGGTTCAGGATTGAGGTTTTGGTTGCATCGTCTTTTGTTTCTGGACAGCTTGAGTTACCTCAGTCATGGGCAGCTGAGTTTATCTTTGGATCGTAAATTCCTTGTCGATATTGATGATATATTTGTGGGAGAGGTTGGCATCCGGATAAGGCCTGAAGATGTCAAAGCTTTGATAAATACACAAGCAAGATTAGCTAGCATGGTTCCGGGATTCAAGTTCAATTTAGGTGTGTATATGACAGTCGCACAAGTTAGTGTTGAATAACTTAGTGGACTTCAATTAGTTTATTGTGCACCAGTATACATTGAGTTTTGATTAATCCAAATTTTAGGCTTTTCTGGAAAGTATTTTCATCACGGCAATAGTGAGGAAAATAAAGGAGATGATCTAATTTTAGAGAATATCGATAAATTTATGTGGTTCTCACACATGTGGAATCATCAGCAACCGCATTTGTACGACAATATCACATTACTAATGGAAGATATGGTGCTGAATAAAAATTTTGCCAAAGAAAAAGGTAAGGATGGAATTTAACGAAATCTTATTTGTTTTCACATAGAAAATTACCAGAGTTTTTGATTATTCATTATAGGAATACCTGTTGATTCGGGTTACTCAATTTCCCCGCATCACTCTGGGGTTTACCCAGTACACGAACCGTTATACACCGCTTGGAAAAAAGTTTGGAACATAAGAGTTACTTCTACTGAAGAATACCCACATTTGAGGCCTGCTAGGTTGAGGAGAGGATTCATACACAGGAACATAATGGTGCTACCTCGCCAAACTTGCGGTTTGTTCACACACACCATGCTCATAGATAGGTATCCAGGTGGTAGGGATAAGTTGGATGAGTCGATACAGGGTGGGGAGTTGTTTCAAACCATCATATACAACCCAGTAAGTTTTTTGTTTTCTGTATACAAAAATAATCCATTAGGTTTGCAACAGTATTAAAGTATATAATCACCTTCCTACCATTCTAAAAAATAGCACAGATATCAAAAAGTTCCGAAGTACAGTTGAAGATCTTTTAATCAAAAAAGCTTATTATTTGACCCATGAATTCTTCATGATAACCTATAATGTTTACCTTAACTCATCTGTCTTCTTAATGTTTGATTTGTCAAATTGCTATGTTTGTATTTTTTATATTTTATGTAACGTATGTTTTATTTTCGAAATTGCTATGATTGTATTTTTTATGTCATGTATTGTATTTTGTATTTTTTATATTTTATGACATTCATTACATTTTTTTATAAGACTTTGTCAATAAGATACTAATCTTCCGATAATAAAGCATATTGATTGATTGATTGATCGATAAAACAAACTTGAGATATATCACAGAATAATCAATATCCGAATCATTCCTAGAAACACTAGACAAGAGGTTACTCAATTCTGTTAGCAATATTCGAATGTTCGAAGTTATTTTTAGGACAAAATTTCTCCAAACATGTGAGTAAAACAATTTTCTATATATGTTTTTGTGTGGAATTCATCTTTGATTTTTTTACTGGCTTACATTCAATTTTTCATTTGATAGTTTTGGATTTCATTCTCCTGAATATTCATTCCACCATCCGCCCAGTATACACCTTTTTCAAAATAAAGAAAAGTGTTCACCATATTGAACAAAAACGCTCAAAAATACATTCAGTTGTTATTTTCTTTTCCAAAACTCCCATAAAAACATTTTCAACTGTAGGTTCAAAGGAATTCTTTGGTTTGAATAACGCTTCATCAACTTTTCAAAGCATCATGAATAATTTTCCTGCGACATAAATCATATTTCTCAAGTAATTTCTCGGCAAAATAGTAAACAAGAAAGCTGTAAATATGGGTGACATAACTAGATCTCATATTGAATTTCACAACAAAGCACCAACGAAGAAAGTGTGAAAAATGTTTCAATGGGTTTTTTAAAATACCTATTTGAGTGGAAAAATGCTGTTCGCAAATCTTGGTAATTGAAATATTCGGAAATGATATAAGTCCTCCTTAGGCAGCGTCATTGACACAAACTACAATGTGCGGGGGCAACAAGAGCTGAACAAACGGTATTATTGAAGTTCCCAACTGCTGGAACAATCAGAATCATCATAACTTCTCGTTTTCTATTTTGAGAGTAGTCCAGCTCAATCTCAATAAGAACAAAGTTTGTGCTCGGCACAAGTAAACTCCACCTGAATACACATTGCCTCTCATGATATCAGGCTGGAATGTGAGCAAGCCCCTTGCGCTAATTCTCAAGACGTATGAGGACATACTAAGTACATAGGTAATGGCGAAAAGGGAAGAGGAATAATAGCTCGTGAACTATTTTAACCCTCCAACAACGTGCGGTTCCGCATTTGTATGTATAACTCATGTTGCGTTTATGACTCCCCCACAAAATGTTTTCATGATATTAATATTGTAGAAAATAAGATCCAGGAAGAATAGGAATGTTACTCTTTCGAATGGAGGGTCCCCGGCATCTTTATTGTCATCTGGAGTGTAAATATAAACTGTATATGATAGAAATGGGTTGTACTGTGGAAACACTTTGTTGTTAATATCTTTAACGTACGTAATATTTTTTATCTTGAGTGAATTATCCGCAGAGTAAAACCTGAGCGATCCTGTAATATTAGCTCTTTTCATCATTATGTTCATGGAGCTCAGAATTTGTTAGAGGATCATACTTATTCTTAAAGATCTCCAACTGATATTAATAAATGAAGAAAGAAGTTATCTTCTTAAAAATGATCATTTTCACGGCGTTGTGACAGTTTGAATTGTAGTTCCGTAGATAAGGGAAGAAAGGAAATGCTAAACAAAAGGGTATTGGAGCTAAAGGAATCATTGAGGTGACTGGGTAGGATGATATATTTTGAGAACTTTATTTCAAACTTCTCAATATGAACTGACCAATTCAAAACGCCATCTAGTGTAGTTCCAAACATTGACGAAAGTTTCTGTTGGAATGTGAACTGAATTGCAGCTTATAGTCATCCTGTATAGTTTTATGTGGTTGCTAAATGTTGCTATTGAAAAGTTTAGTTTATCAATTATTTTCAATTCACAGTTTGACGGTCACATATATATTTGTATTCCTCAAGTTTGTTAAAGTTCTACTTCAACTTTGAAATTTCACTACGATCCACAGTTTCAAGTATAATCCACAACAGGTTATGGGCCTAGAAAGACATTAGTGAAATATCGGTAA
>WOGJ01251432.1:0-11663 GCA_015342185.1 Leptinotarsa juncta
GTATTTTTCTTTAAACCATAAAAATTTTAATGTGTGACACTTTTCTATATGACGAAAAGTATCAACTTTGTATTTCTCATTGAAACGTTTGACTTCTTACTTTAACCTCAAGTTAGTAAGTATAATTTTTATCTACTTAATTTACAATTTGTTGCAATGTTTTCAATCTCTTGTAGATGTCTTGACAAAGGGAATAAACATTCTCGAAAATTATTATTAAAATGAAGTGAAGCCCTGCCTTAGGGAGGTTGCATATTCGTTATTTTCTTAAAGAATTTCATTATGAGTTAAATTGTTGAGAATTCAGCATTGCTACTGATTTAAAAATCATGTAAATTTCTATCAATATTAAGTAAGAAGGCATAAATATCGCTGAGGTGATCAATGTCTGATCTTTTATTAAGACAATTATTTGACTGTAATATAAATGACATTCATAAGAACAACCTTTCAGATGTATTTCTTTCAATTACTAAGATTTTAGTTGAATTGTAGTCCATATTGTGACCTTCATTAAACACGTGGTTGCTAAGACCACATATCTCAGGATATTTTCTAATATCACTTTTGTGGGAAGGGATTATAACTTGAAGTAGTCTTGACGTTTGACCAATATATTCATTACTACAATTGGAACATGGTATGGAATAAACTAAGTGAGATTGAAAATCTGAAGGAGTTTTATCCTTATGTTTTCAAAATTATTTATTTATGGTTAACATGGTTCTGAATTCTATTTCGATATTTAAATTATTGAAGATTCTGCATAGTTTGGGTATCATATCACTAATATATGGTAGAGAGGTGAAGACTATAGGAACTGGGGGTGGATCAGTACCAATTGTGATATTATTGGATTGTAAAGGACTTCTATCCAACTGGTTATTATTATCAAATTGAACGTCAATGGATGAAGTACTAAATGAGATCTTCTTGAGTAGAGGATCTGGGTAAGAGTTATTAGCAAATAATAGGAAAAGTATCTTTAAGTTTTTTGAATGAAATGATGGATCAGAAATCGGTATGAAGAACCGCATTTTATATTCTTTTCGACACGGCCATCCTCACCAACAGTAAATTGAGCCTTTTGGTAACAAATTTATATCATTGCATCAATTTTTTGTAGCTTTTTATTGATAATGATAATAAACTTTATCGAAATATTGAAGTAACTGGTGTTATAAGAGTACACTTCTGTTCTGCTGACAAATCACTCTTCGATAACCTTGCAACTATATGTCACCGGAAGAGAAATATCTGCTCTTGTCATAATGACAGTACGTATTCACATCTCTACGGTTGGTAAACGTCAGTAATAAAAAATTCATTTGAATTGAAAAGAAATGTGGGAAACTTTCTAAGAAAGTAAAAAAAATAACTCCAATGAAGACTTTCCATTGTAATTATTTTGTTTTCTCAATTTGGAAGTTTCCCACATTTTTTGTTTCATGATAGAGATAATGAAAGCAATATCTCCTAAAATCATTTCCTTTTCAACTCAAATGATAATTGAAATATCTTTATACAGCAGAGAGTTTTACATTGAAGTTTATTCAATTTTTTCATCTTACTGCAATTAAACTCATCATCAGTCAATACTTTGGATATTAAAAAAAACGCGTATTCGATATTTGTCCTGAACCATAATGTTTGCCTATAACAAACTCGTCGACCTTGAGGTGGATCTTCGCCGGTTCGCCAGAATAAAATTAATGGAACGACGACATTTTCAAATTAATGAAAACAAAAATATATTCACGCGCTATTGCTAAAAGACACCAGACAAAATATCACATAATTATTATTACACCTACTGTTGAGAAAAAAAAAGAAGAAAAGGAAAACAACATTTTTTTGTCCAACAGATGCATCCATTTACAGGACACCATACAATAATATAACAATGCAGTATAATAAAGGCTACTCAATCTAAATATATAACAAAATATTTACATATTAAGGATTTGACAAATTAAGAGATACATTCACATATATGATCGAATTAAGAAAAAAAGATGACAAATAATTATTATTTGTAAATAACATGAAATGAAGAGAGTAAGCTAGATGATGGTTTGTTCAATTTTGGATAATATGGTCTTCAGTGGATCGAAATTGATATCGCATTGATTGCAGTGGACTGTTGTCCATTTATTCTTACAGATTGTATTGGATATTCGTATACACTTTGACAATTGGTCTCAGTGAATCTTATGGAATTTGTTGAACAAAAAGAATTCAAAATATTTTGCTAAATATCGAATTGACTGAATTGATAGAACTCATAATTATTACAAAAACTAGATTAGATGATGTCAAAATTTACTTCTTTCACATTTCTATCACGTGTAATTCCTTAGAAATGTTTGTGTTTATACCTGAAAAAATCAGGCGATGCATATCTTCTGATTCCAATTAGGAAATGAGTTTTGACAGTATGACCTCGTTAATCCTCTGCTCACACAAAATTTGACTTTTGATAATTTTTGTTTGGACAGCGGCGACAGCGGCTCAACTGGAAAACTCATTTCAAAATTTTTTCATTCCATTAAATTGACCATCAGGATTAGTCTTGAAAGAATCTTCTGAAATTGGAATGCGATTCAACAATCGGTTTTAGTTCAGAAGTTCTACTGAAAATTGAATGACTTTTTACATTTGGGTTGTAAGCAGAAAGGTTAAGAACGATTAATGAATTCTAAAAATTTGTCAGTACGCAAAAATATTTTCAGGAAATTTGTTCGGAACTCTTAATCAGTTTTTACTTTACAATAAATAGGCAATTATTCAAATTCAAGAAGTACTCAAAGGATAACCTTAATACTATTTCTCATCGAAATTTAGGAAAAAGACGTTTGGAAATTGTATTTGATGAATCGGCCGATATTTCATGAAAATACATGACGTTTCACGAAAACGCCACACGTGTTTCACTATACAATAGCTTCTTCAGGGGTATCATCAATACTGAACAAAGTATAGAAACAGAAAATGATCCCGTGTGATGTGATTTTCTTTATTATCAAAAAGTACCAAGTCCTCTTCTTGACGTGTCAACTGTCAGTTGACACGACAAGAGGAGTTCTTTGACCTCGCAACTGAAGATGACTCTACCGCAGTTGCAGTTGAAATGTTTAGAGATTATAACCAAAGAAGACCACGGGAAACCCCGAAAACCAATCAAAACATTGACGGCAGACATGAAAGCCTACATTCCTATACATCCACAGTATATTTTCAGTTGATGAAAACTGTAACTAATTTTCCATTCATATTAATCTGCTCCTACAATTTGTCTAGATTGAACAGTTTTTAGATCTCTCCAATGCGCCACTTGTAAATTTATTTGAATAATTCATTAACATTAATCAAATCTTCCAATTCTATAATTGACCGTTCGCAGATGTCCTAAATGAAAGAAATATGTTCATATACTACGATAACATCATGGTCTTCATCACGATTTGCTTGTCTCTTTCTTTCACTCTCTAAGTCAATAAATGAATATTTGTCATCTTATACCAACTGATAATTGTATACAAATTTCCGAATCAATTGTTCATTAGTACAATTGCATTAAATTATTTTGCAGTACAAAAAGAGTAAGTATCTATGATTTTTTTCTGTATTTTGTTAGGAATGAATCATCATTATTACCAAACTCAAGTGAAAATATTTCATAGAATCGAAAATTGCGTCCGAAATATCATTAGCCGTTACAGAGAAATGGAATTATTGACATTCTGACGTCAGGTAAAATTACTTAGCATTAAATAATTAATAACTGTGTGACCTCAACCATCTTTTCTCTACCAGATCTATATTATTCCTTTTCATTATTAATGACATATCGATTTTTTTTGTTTTTAATTGAAGGCGAAGATGACAAAACATTATTCAAACAACACGTCAGTTACCGATAGGTATAAGGTATTATAATTCATAGCATTGAATTCAATATAAAAAAATTCGCTGGACAGAATTGCGATGCTCATTTGCCATAACAGTGGTTTTTATTTGATGGAGAACTTTAAAATGAATGTGAGTTATTGTTGCGTCCAGTAATTTTTTCAATGAACAGTAACAAAAATACTTCCTTAATCTCGAATATTTGAATAGATACAAATACTGGAAGTTTCTGTCAATTACGATAATCCCCTTGCCGGCCAGTGTTGTATCTATAATTGGTTTTAATTATGGCAGCAAATGGAACATGACTTCTTTATAGTTTCTTTCCATATTTTATTTGGTATTATAGGTAATAAAGCAGTTCATTGAAATGTTTGGCGCTTGCTGTAGTCATAAAAATAATTGAAAACGAATAATATTTGAATAATCGCACAGTTTGCGTTGACCAGGTATCTTGTGAGATAAAAGAGGTTTCTAATGAGAATTCTGACGAAAATGTGAAATTATGGGGTTGCGGTTTATATTATGAGTATTTAAAAAAACACGATTGAATGAGAATATTTGTATATGCAGGTATGTTACGCACTAGTCCAGTTCAAAAATTCTCCATAAATCTAGCGAACGATCCGTTGTTGAACCTATATTTTTATAACCCATAATTCATATTCATAGTGTCACATCAGCTTGTAACAAATGATAATGACCTTTCATTAAACTTACTCCATCAGTAATACCTTCACAACTATCAATTTCAATTTTGAAATAGATAAGTACCTATTTTCCAGTATGCAACAAAACATGCGACCTCAGCCTTCAAAATATCTACCTATAATATCGTAATATTTGCCTAGTTTCTTCAATATCATAAAGTTGAAAAATAAATCATAAAAACCTATTTCATCTACGATTATTCGAATCTCGTTTCAGTTGAATGGATTTACCAAGTATAGTCACGGACATCCGGTGAATTGTAAAATAAATTTCACTTTCTCCCCGTTTTTGTAGTTCGCATTAAAATGTAATTGTTTTTTAATAATCTCTTCATAAAATCTGTTTTGGTTTCTCCAAAACTGTAATTGTTGTGACATATTATGACATCGCGTCAGTAACCTGTTGTTCATTAATTGAAGTATAATATACACCTTGCCAAGGTAAAAGGGTCACAATTTGATTTTTAAGTTATTTCAGAATAAGAAGTTTTTGTTGAGACTATTTCGTGGTGAACTGTGCTTGAAGTTTGTAAAACTGAAGTCTACGCGAACAAAGTCTTGGGTAACTGCTAACATTGAATAGGCGATGACATATCTTCAAATTATTATTCACGGTATATCCTGTGTTTCCTATTCTGGAGTTCCCTTTGTCAATAACCTAGTTTCAAATTCGAGGGCATTGAACTAATTATGCTGAAGTACGTGAAAGGATATGAGAACACTATGATACATCCGTTATCGAACTTTTGTATATCTGTAATTCAGACTGATTTCTTTTTCAGTAGTCCTTCATCATGACACTGGTACAGCCTGGTCCAGAATTACAGATCCACATCAGAAAAGAACTCAATGAAGATATTAAAACCAGAGATAGTGATTTGCAGCACATTAAAGAGTGGTTACTCAAACAACCCCATTTACCAGACACTTGGGGTGAGTATCACTTTTGTTATTCAATCCAAAATCGTTCAATGAAAATTGAAATGATAAACAGAAAGATATATTCCATATTGGCGGATTTGAAGAGAGGTTTACCTTTTGAGATCACAATAACATGAGGTATATCATAATATTGTTAATATTTTTTTCAAAAACTTATTCGACAATCGTGCTAAGTATCCTTGGTAATTCTTAGCTGGGACAAGTTTTGACTTTTGCGAGTAGTCGTTCGTAGGGATAGACAGTTAACGAAAAACATTTTTGAACAGACGCATCAAACATTAAATCGTCATATTACTGCGAAAAGTCACTAAATGACATTTATTGAATACTAAGATAATTCAATTTGAAGTTTTATTTTGGTTTAATAAATCAGTATTCGATGTTTTCCACACAAGCATTGTTCCTACGTTCTGCTTATAACTTGACTTTTTAGTTTTAACACAGAAAAAATAATTGTATTTTCCAGAAAGTATGAAAAAAAAATGAAAAGTCTGAGCCAAATTAAATAACTTGAAGTAACAAGGGATACCATAATTATAGTTGATTAACATTATTCTGTTTTCTCCTCCTCTTCTTGGTATTCGTCCTTTTGGGCAGGTCCTACGGTGTGATCTGGCACGTTGTCGGCAGTTGGGAGTGATTGATACCATGGGTGAAGTTCTTCTTGTACAATATTTTTGCGGCATAGTTTCAATAGATCTTGCTTTTTATGAACACTAATGGGAAGGGGCTCCTTATAGGCTTTTTTAATTTCTATTTTACTTGATTGACCTAGCTTGAAAACGTTGAGAATATTGTAGGAGCCACTCTGATAATATCGACTATTATCCCCGGGCTTTTTTTCTCATATCGTAAGCATTTCTTCTGAAGCTATTTGACTGCATTGCCATCAGCATCTTTGAGGCGGTTGTTAATCATGTGTTTACTAGGGTCTTTAAAGTAAAGAAAATCAGAATAGTTCAACTGGTTCACATGATACGGTTTTGTTGTTTTTTTATTCCTGTTCGATCTGGCTCTCTTCTCAATATTCATCCACTCCAGCACAGAATTAATACTAACATGCCCGATCCCAAAAACTTTTGTTCGATAACATCGATATGTGTGGTTCGTGTAAGATAGAGCAGTAATGCAGATATGTATTGATTTCCATTTTGGCCTCCGCGTATATCGGAAAATAAGAAAATTTCTTCGATATTCTCTGGAAGTTTTGATTTCCAGTGCATCAAGGCAGTACCGATTTCATTACTTTCTCTCTTTCCATTAATTTCAGACCATAATAAGCAATGGGCCTCATTAGGTTGTCTGGATTTGTATATACCTACATGAGTTGTAGATACAAAGTTTTCTACAATAGTATAACAGAGATTCTAAACCCGATGGTATTTGAAGCACGCTTTGAAGATCAAACGTAGCAGACATGAATGTGGAATCTTCATTTGATTTGACTTTATCTTCCTCATTGGCCAGATGAGCTTCATTTTTCTATCCATATGTTTTTTATAAGCAGACTCAAGTTGATCATCGAGTGTACCTGCCTTCTTGGCCTCAGCATATTTATTACAAGAGGAACATTGGTCTTTTTTTGTAACGAAAAATGACAAATTTAATGATGTGCCGAATATTTTCGGGTATATCGAGTGGGTTACTGATGTTCGATTATTTTCCTTACAGAACTCTTCATATAAACAAAATATCTTGCTGATAGATAATTTGGAATCCAAATAAAGCTTTTTAATATTATTACTGCAATAATGCGACTCCATTACAAGAAACATTTCGATTACAAAGGCAAAATCTTCGTCTTTGGTTTTATTGAAAGGGGCCTTCCTGCCCCTTTTATCATTCGATGTGAAAATGCCACCCTTACAACCTTCAAAGGCTTTATTTATTGGACCACTACTCATACTCAATGTTTTTTAAAATAATTTTTGGCAGCAGACTCTTGGGTTTTTTCATCTTTTATAATTAATACTGCTTTGCTACACTTTTGATGTTTAGGTCTTGCTGGTGGTTTTCGATCTGGAGATTTCAGAATAAAATAATTTTGACTTCAATAACTGAAGAGAGCCCAGAAGTTTTTGCAAATGTAAAGTCAGTTTTTTTCATCAAAGATACTGCTACGTTTGTATCTATCTATAAGTTCCACAGTTTACTGGCTTGGGAGTTTTAGCAGGTATACATTTTGTCTTTGTCTTGTATGTCATACAATTGTACATCTTTTTTTTTCAATATTTTTCTGACAATTGGATGGATTCGCTTGCGTCTATCTGCAATGTTTTGCTTTTGGTGGTGTGTTTATGTCTTCTAGAAAATTTTCCTTTTCTTCCTCACGACGGACACAAGTCCTAGTGTCAGTCTCATCCACTGGTACCCAATTTTTGTCAGCTACCGTCAGCTACCACTAACGGTAGTTAGTGAGATTTTGCATTATTGCACAGTCGAACACGTATGTAACACATCAAAACGAAAAGTCAATAATTTACTTGAATATTTTTCGCATAACACTTTTTACTTTCCATATTATTGGTGACACTAACGCTTATTGCTAGATTAACGCAGTTTGTGACTATCAGAACTGAAAAATACACTTAAATCATACTGTAAGATGCACTTTGTTGATTTCTCCATGAAATGTCATTTAGTGACTTTTCGCAATAATAAGACGATATCCCGAGGGAACCCATTCGACCATTTGAAATGTGAGTAAAGGCTCAATTTTTGAAATTGTGCTAGGAAAATTACTTGAGTATATAATAAAAAATATGTTAAAAAGTGTTTTTCCGTTAACCAGCTGTCGCACCATTAGGAACGACAATACTCAGAAGTCAAAATGTGGACTAACGAGGTCTTACCTTTTAACGTGTGATTCCTAATAGTTAAAAAATATTCCGATCCGTAGATCAAAAAATTTTATCTTGAATCATTATACCTAGAAGCGAAATTTTACATTATGGAATTGTACGCGTTTTGGTTGATTGGACTTGATTTAAAACAAATATATGTCGAAATCATTTTCGGAAAAAATAAGATAAAGTGAACTTGAAAATTTTTAAATATGCGAATTCTAGGATTTATGTGAAATATCTTAAAATTATTGAGTTTCGAAAACTAAGTTTATGTTTGAAATATTAATGTTGACGACGACGACGACGTCTTCGGGTGATGAGTTATCATCCGAAGGTGATTGTGAATACTAACAATCGAAACGTCGTGACACACTCGGTTTGAAATCTTTTAATTTTAATTTTTATATTTTTTGTTAAGAATAATTTTTTAATTTTTATTTTTCAGCTTTCATTAATTATTCGTGTTTTATTTGTTTGAGAAACTCGTGCGAGCTAAGGACTAAAGAGGTCTTACCTTTTAACGTTTTTAAAAAAAAATCTGTTTAAAATCGGTTTTTCTTTAATCAGCTATCGCCCCCATACGAACAATAACTCTCAGAAGTTGAAAAACTTGTGCGAGCTAAGGACTAACGAGGTCTTACCTTCTAACGTGTGATTTCTATCACGGAAGTAAGTCAGTAAGCTTTGCTTACTTTTGCTGAAAAGGGGGACAAGGGGGTGATTAATTGTAATAAATATGCTTACGTAATACTGGAACGGCCCTTTTGAGTTCTGGAATATTATTTTGGTAGTGAGATTATTTTTTTCTGAAATACCATAATTTTACTAATGGAATTTCATTTATTGAATATTTTCTAGATGAGCAACGGCTTATGACTTTCTTGCGAGGGTGCAAATTTTCGTTGGAAAAATGTAAAAGAAAATTGGATATGTACTTTACTATGAGAACTGCAGTCCCAGAAATATTCTCCAATCGAAATATAAGAAACCCTGAGTTGAAGCTAGTCGTTGAAGTGGGGTAAGATTTTTTCTGATTGTTTTCATCCAACATTATTAGTCTGAAGTTTATACATATTTCGTCATGTCATTTTTTTTATTTTACTCGTTTGCTCATGACCTTAATTGGCTTATATCAGTCCTGCTCCAGTTGATGAATCAATTAGGATTTTTGGGTTCTTTCAATTTGTTCCGGGAAACAATTTTGAAGAATGTCCATTCAGATGACCCGAAGAAAATACTTTTTTGTTTCTTTTCCAAGTGAGGCTATCATTAAGAATTTTCTGTATACCATCTGTCACGTTAAGACAATAAATATATTTATTATACGCTTCACTGTACAGTAAAATCGAACCAGGAAGTATAACTACTCATTGGCCAGATGTTGAGAAATGTTGATTGGGTAGAAGATTATGAAAATAATGAAAATTGAAACGTAATTCTGTTTTGTTTTTGTACTCGTATTTCTAAAACTGTCCAGTAGTAATCTTGCGTATCAACAGATTTTCTCTTGAAGAAAAATAACTCAAAAATTGAATACGAGAAAATGTGAAAACTTGTTAATCTCTGTTTCGACGGTGAAGAGAAAATTGCATGATAATTTCGAAACGGTACTCCGATGTCTGAATGTATTCACATTTCATCAACAAGTCGAGTTGAGTTCATGTTACACAATCTGATTTGATGTTTAACTCAATTGTTCGATAACATAGGTTTCCATGGCAAAAGTCACGATAAGAGAGAAACTTCCAGATGGTTGGACGTTATATGCGATGACTGCGAGGATTAATGTAGCATTTTGAAGTCTCAGTATCGACTGATTGAGTAAGTGATTCCTTGTAAAAAAGATCATTTTTTTCCAAATTTCCCTCAGATAGTTCTGAATGGCATATTGAAGATTTCTACCGCAGTAGCAGACGAAACGTTCATTCGATCACGGCCTGCCAGCTTGTAGTTTCTCTCTTCCTTATTTGAGTTTTTCGAGATCTTATATATTTTTATTGGGAATAGTACAATGAAAATAACAAAAACGTGACAAGGATGATCAACATTGGAATTATTCCACGACTGGCAAGTAATTCACAGTATAATACCTATTTTTCAAGTACCTACATATTTGAATGGCCTTGTGGACTCCAGAAAAGAATACTATGACTTTTTAACATGTTTTGTGGACTTTAACACTCACAACACTCAAGCACACCAGAAAAATTTTTGACTAATTTTTCACCATACTATTCATAGTAGCTTCATCTCCTGATTTGGTTGATGAAAGAGCGTCAATGATGTTCTAGTTCTTCCTCTTGAAGATGATCACTTGGTGAACGAAACACGTGTCAAAGTGTTAAAATAACGGTTTCGTGTTGTGAAAAAACTCCAGTAATATTCATTACTACACCAAAGGTTCCAGACATTGCAACACAAATTCAGGTTCTGGTTTGTGGGAGTGGTGTTTGTGTTGGACCTTCAGGATACTCTTGTAAACTGGGAGTCATCTCAAGAATGACTGAAAAAGTCATTATGTAGTTCCTTATCTATGAATTTTTTTATAATTTAAGGGATACTTTTCAGATGCTATCATTTTTGAGACGATACAAGGGTTCCTTGACATAATAACATTCGTTTGAAAATAATCACTTCGTAGAACGAGCTCATTATAGACATGGCCAAGTTTTATTATTTTATGAACTGAACTTTCACTTGTATTCGAAATTAGGTTCTGAAGATGATTTCGGTTTCACTTCAAATCATTAAAGATGTTTTATACAAAATATTATGAATGAAAAAGAATGAGTAAAAAGCATTTTGGTTTTCTAGTTTTCCATGACTATACGAAAAAAATTCTTAGGAAAAGGAAAGAGCAATTAGGTTTGATATTTTAATTTTTTCTTAAAAAAACTACTTTTACATGAACATTGGATTATACAAAAAAAATGTTCATTCCAAACAACTATCTTCATGTGAAACTCGACTAACACAATAAATCATATTTTCATTCGTTATGGAATTGGATCATATATCATTGTCATTAAAACTACAAAACGAGATGAATGAAAAAGCATCCATATAAAATTTCTTTAATTCCATGACGAATTTGGAAAACACGTTGAATGAAAAATGTATTTTTCGTATAATTCAATGTTTATATAAGAATATTTGTTTTGAGAGAACTTATTTTTTTCTATAATTTGATGTTTATTTTCTGTAAAACGATAGTATAGATAAAGAATAGATAGCCAAAAAATTTATCCCCAAAAAC
>WOGJ01251658.1:0-11340 GCA_015342185.1 Leptinotarsa juncta
GATGGATCAAAAACATTTTCCGGTTCTGTTGCAGGCGTTTTCAGTCGCAGACCCAGGACAGAAATATCAACCTGCCCAGAGATATCAACTGTATTTCAAGCGAAAATTTACGCTACTGGGTTTTGTGCGGAGAGATTGGAAGAATCCAACCTCACACACAAGTCAATAAAAATATTCTCGGGCTAAGCGGCGTTGGAAGCTCTTGGCTCCTACCGAGCAACGTCTAAATTGCTAGCAAATAGCTAAAAACGACTCTCCTCGATGGGAAGACTTAGCAGATTGTCTCTGGTCTAGATTCCTGGCTATACAAGCCTGGAAGGCAATGAAGCTGCTGACTCCCTTGTAAAGGAGGGTGCTGCAAGCCGCTTTATCGGACGAGAACCTGTCATTGGCATCGCTTTAGGCTGGCAAGAAGATTTGTGGACTTCTGGCAGAATCTTCCAGGATTGGCTCACTCCAAGGCGTTTATTCAACCTTCGTAGCTTGATACCAAACAGTTGTTGGACTACAGCAGGGATGAACTACGATATCAACAGGCCTTCTTACAGGTCACTATCAAGCAGAGCACATACTTTGTGGTTTTTAGAGTTCGGCAGAGTCGTACTCACCATCTGACCTGAAAGACCACTCGCCATATACAAACTAATCGGCTTCGTTAACAAGCTGGGTATATTTGGTGGAGTGTGAATAGGTGTGAGCCATAATAAACCCTTGCGGGTTACGGTGGTACCAAATTTAAAAATGGAATATTCATTTCAAAAGAGTGAGGTGGGGTTATCCCCACGTCAGTAGTCTTTGTTTTATATTTTATTCCAAGCAATTGAAAAATAAGAATAGATGATACTGCTGTGAAAGACAGGACTAAT
The DNA here is from genome assembly GCA_015342185.1 of Leptinotarsa juncta. Lineage (NCBI taxonomy): Eukaryota > Metazoa > Arthropoda > Insecta > Coleoptera > Chrysomelidae > Leptinotarsa > Leptinotarsa juncta. Next base: position 867 of record WOGJ01251658.1, read on the forward strand.
GTGATGTAGTTTGCAACTATGCAATAGTGAAACATGGAAAAACTCAGGTTATAAGATAATTGCCTAAAGTACAGCTTGTCAAATCTAGGAAGCGACTTCAAAGTCCAGGCTTAGGGCTAAGATGCGCGTTCGTTAGGAGACTGTGTGTGAGAGAGGGAGATACAGATAGAATTGTCAAGTCTTTTCCTAGTTCTGACAAGCTGAATATAGACTATATAGAATGAGATATAATACGCGAACAGAAAAGTAAGGAATTTTTCCTTCTGCAAATTACAATTTTGTCTTTTAGTCTTTGGGATAATTGATTGGTATTGGAGAAAATCAAAATATTCCTTCATAAATGAATGTCATATAGTAAAATAATACATAAGAGACCTGTAACTTCAACCAGTTACTTTCTTTACGGAAGAGAAATAATACTGAGGAATTTTTTACCACTAGAGAGTGAATCGATGTTTTCGTTGTGGATACACTGCCACCGAAAACATTTTTTCTATGTGGGTTCGTGGAAAAAATATTTCCATTTCGGCAACAAGGTTCGCCGCCAACAGCCGTGTACAACATAACCCCGATCAATATCCTCCCCGTCCACGTGTATATACATTAGTGATGTGGGGTGCGGCCTGACGGCGGCGCAACGACGTTGCCATGGCGTCGACCGAGCGAGGGGTAGTGCTCATCTCCCCCATTCCGACGGAGACATCAGTCAGTGTTCGCGGCGCGTAGTGCGACAAACACCCCATAACTGCCTCCAACAACAACACCAAAACCTGTCTTCAACATCCGTCACCGTCGCACCATTAGCTTATGGCTGTGATATTGTCCTGTCACAGCAGTACGATTTCGAGATACTGCTGGAGCGGGACATGCCCACAGCTTTGGGCATACACCACCAGGATCTGTGCTCGACGAAGAAGACGTTCTTTTCGGCCGCCTCCACTAGGATACCCCGGTGCTTTATTCAGAGTTTTTGTAGAACTGTAGATTTTGGCATAGTAACGAACACTGTTAACTTAGATACTAGTTATTTTAGTGTAATAAGTATATTGATTGTACGTTAACCCTTGATACTCTTCCTTTCCTGCACACTCTCGCACCGTCCCCAGCTTTTTATGTATCTAGTCGTAGTTGTAGTTCAAAACGCACAGGTGTGTCAGTTTACATTTAAAAAACGAATAAATACGATTCCTCTACTTTTTTGGGTGTCATTGTTTGAGGGGAGTGACGATCCGGTCGATACAGACCGACGCAGTTACGTACACGGCCGCCTGGTGGCGCTACAAAATTGGCAAACACGTTCTGCCATCTTGCGAATATTTTCGCATTTCACAGATAGTGAAAGATGACGTAAACGAAAGCGAACAAATCTATTGTTCGAGAGGGTGGGAACGGAACATCGATTTGTTTGTAAGTCAGCTGGAAATGACGAACTGAAATTTATTAGTTCCTGATGTATAAATCGATGTGCTTCGTTCAGATTTGTAGAGAAGAAGCATTTGTATTCACATTTGCCACGCTTGGTCAAAAATTATTGAGGGCAGAGTACAATTGCTTGCATTATGAAAAAGGTTGGGGTGGATGAACTCCCACAAAAATTAACGTCCAGCAAATCAGTACACCAAATTGCCACAACTAGTAATATTAGTTGGTGGTAATATTAGTTTTATGGACAATACAAGAATAGGAAGTGAATATATTGTCTTGTGGAGCAAGCACCACATAGAAAACATATAATTTGTATCCTATACGTTTTTATTTAGAGCAAATTTATTTGAATCAAATTTTTTAAATTGATTGTTAAGAACAGTAGAAGGTAGTCTTTGCCGACCAGTTGGAACGTATATGTTGAAAATTTTTATGGTGAAGCAGCAATATTTGTATAATTATTACTATAATATTCAGAGAGATATTAAAAATGTTTTTCACATTCCATATTAATTCACCAGATTATAAAGTTACTGACAATGTCGGTGAAGATGATCTCTGTATGTTTATAACAAAAGACTTACACAGCATGGAGTAAAAACAAACATCTTTATGACATAAATATGACGTAAATATGACATATGGTTAATACCACCCCACAACAAACACTTGAGTGATGATAAGTCAAGAATTAAAAGCGTGATATTATCAAAATGTCCATCAACATTATTTCCGAAAAGCTTTACTTTTTAAAACAAAGCCTGGACCTAAAGGCACATACATAAATTACTGTAGAAAAAGTAAAGTTTTTCGAAAATATTTCTGTTAACATTTAATGGTTTGTTATAACATGTAGTTAATATCACAACTTTCAATAAAAAACAGTTGTTTTTACTTCTTGTTGGACAGATCTTTTGTTAAGAACATATTAGAAATCTGAAAAACATTTCTTATATTATTTTTTACTTGAATAACAGTAAGTTTCTGCTTCTTAAAATTTCAGCTTGTATTTTTGCATAATATTTAGTTTTATCCTGAACACGATAATAAACATTATCGAAACAATGGATTAATTTGTGCTAAGAGTACACTTCCGTGTTGCTGTTCACCCAAATAATTTCCATATTTTGTTTTCAACTGGTCACCAAAGAAAACCCTTCAGCGATAATGTCATAAAGCACCGGGACATCATCTGCTATGACACTAAAAAAAACTTGAAAAAATGTTTAAATACGTATCCACATATTTTCAAATAAATATAAAATTAGGTGGTGGTGTCTTCAGAGAATTCGTAAGCCGAGACGAATCCTTTATTGTTCATCAAAAAATCAAATAATGAATTTATTTGATTTGAAGTAACACTTTTTTGTCATTATCATGAAATGTTTCTGGCATAAACTGTGAAAAAAATATACAATTGTATTAGTATATACTTCATGGACATTGAGTTCGACGCTAATGTTGTCTTTTGGTCTTTGAAGAAGTGATTTAGGTTCAACCGGAAGTACTGTTGATTATTCCATTCGAAATGCCAATAACGTATTTATGAAATCATTGGACTTGACTTTGATGTACACTGATTTAAATTGACAATAAAACCAGGAAAATACATGCTTATGTTAACAATTAACAAAGTAGCACAAAGTGAGCCACAAGATAAGGTTAAAAAAGTGAAATGTAAAAATTACTGTTGTTTTATTCTTAAAAAAAAACACCTTATTATTTCATTTGAAAACAAAATGACGGCTAACAGTAAATATATGAATTTCGTGAGTAGTATGAATAGATATTATAATGAATGTTGATTTTCAGATTGTTCAATATTTTGATTCTGATTCGTAAATTTTTTATACAAATATGTATAAATGTTTTCACAGCTTTATTGGAGCTCGCGTTGACATTTTTCGCAAGACGATTTGGATGATGAGGTACCATCGAATAGCCTGCGCATTTCCCTTATCTTATTCCATTGAACTATTTTCTATGGGTGTGCTTGAAAACCACTGTTTATTGATTTCAATGAACAAATAGCTTGAATGAATTAGGTGAAACATGTCGAACAGCACGTTTCTCTATTAGTTATGTACTATTCTTATTTCCAAAATGAAAGATTTGATAAAACATTTTAAATTTATTTCCACGTAATAATTTTCTGGATCTTCCACGTACTTTTTCACTGTGTATTTCACGTTCGGATCATAATTTTATGAAATACTGAAAATTTATAAAACAGATTCAGATTTCTATGTAGATAACTTTTTCCGGAATTTAATTCGTCTTCGACTTTTTGCAGCATGTGTTGTGTTCTGAATTTCTTTCCTGGTTCGGTATTTTAGGTTACAAATACATCCCAGGTTTGGTAGATTTCAAAAAACACCATAGAAAAAGTCTGAGACCATACCACCGTTCCTCCTTCCTATCAACTGATATGGAAAGTTTCTGTTGAAACCAGATTTTGCAGTCTGGAGTATTGGATGTTTGATTAGAAAAACGCTATGAATTATTGTGTATTTGTAGGAAATACAGATAAAATGCCTCTGTAGAATTTTTATAAGAAATATAAGCCAGTCATACTTCGAACAATACCAGCCACTACATTGATCTTTCGTGGTCGCTGCATATTGTTATTCGTGCATTCAGTCGGGATTTTCATCAGACAAGAGTGTTTTCCCAATGAACATGCTCGTGGGATGTCACAGATATATTTCCCGCGAAGAAACGCTGAACAATTTTTCGATCCTTAGAGAAAATATGTTGTGGAGGTTTATAATATTGTTCATCATCCTGTAGCACTTTCTTTCAACAAAGTATTGAAAGGAACTGTTTGAAATCGATCAACGCAGTGAATGGATGAATGTACGATTCGCAAACTGGATAAAAAGTAACATCAATTTTCTAATGTGAAATTCTTTGTAAAACTCGATGAGAACCGAAAAGAAGTCATGGATTATTGCGCTATACTCGGTAATTTCTGTGGATTTCCTGAACATTCAAGGAATTTCAACTGTTCGCCATTAATCATAAAGTATATATTTGACTGCTAACAAAAACATGGTCTGCGTGAAAAATACTTCAACAGAAACGGTGGAAACGTATTTTAGATCCAAAGGAGGTGTCTTAAATTTGGAATTCATGATTAGTATTTTTTTCAAGGGGCGATTATCTTCATCTCGCGAACAGACGAAATTTTTCAATTAGCGATGTCGAAATATCCGTATACAGAGCTATGATTGTTGAGGCTATGTAGAGTTACTTCATAGCCTGTTTTATCAATCTCACAACACAATTTGAAAACCTAATCAAAAAGCTCACATCCAGAGCACAGATGATTTGTTTTCTAAATTAAAAACGGCCGCAGTCAGAATCGATGCCGTTGATTGACAACTTTCCATTTTTGGGTGAACATTCACGATTGTCGCTTTGCTTGGAATTATTTTCTATCACAATTGAAACTGACAGTAACGGGGAATGTGAAATGTTTGAAAAGCACGGCCTGAGGCTGCTCTTAATACAAATCAATAATGCCGAAACAGAAGGAGAACAGGGATGGGGGAAGAAGTGGCTGTATTACGTTGCGCCCTGCCGGCGAAATACGGGGTTACTCACAAAGCGGGGGAAAGTGTTACAATAGCTCGAGATTAATTCGCCTAATGTCGCCATAGAGTGACAAAGGCTAGATAAAAGCTTATTTGATATGAGTAATTTTCTGGGAAAGAAAGTTTTTGGCTTTCTACTACTCCATCTTGATAAAAAAAATGTGGGAATCTTCCAAAGAAATGAAGGAAACAAATACTTTTATATAAACACTGAATTATACTGAAGACACTATTCTCTAATCAGTTTGTATTCCAAACATTCGTTATGGAATAAAATCAGGTACCATCCACAGGAGTTTTACACTAAATGGATGGTAAAAAATTTCACTTACATGGAACACTGTCATCCTCACTGGTAGACATCGGTGTTTCGCCGTAACACACTTGCCTTATTATACGAAAAGAGACAGTTTGTGTCTGAAAGTTACTTCTTTGCATGATCTACGCATCCATGTATAGTTACTAATTTTAAAATTGATTTCTACTTCCTTCCTTTCTTTAGAAGATTCCCGTATTTTTTGTATCAAGATGGAGTAGTAGAAATCCAAAAACTTTCTTTCCCAAAAATTAGTCACTCCTAAAAATGTTATTGTAGCACCGTCAATAATGACTTCATCTGTTGTATACTTTACACTTATTACTTATTAAAAAAGTATCTCTAAAATACCCAATTGGTTCAGGAAAATAAAAAAGCGCATATTAATGGCGATTATTAAAACTTTAAAATAGTTTGTCATCTTCCCATGATGCTAAGTCAATTAGCTAAACACGTGTCGAGAGATGGTGTCTTTGTTCTGGCCTAAGAAAAGTGTTATCATTTGATTCATTTTACGTCACAGTTTTCCAATTCTACCTATCAGATTGCCGATGAAAATTCAACGGTCTTTAAGCGAATAGATCGGCAAATAGCACTTGTGATTAGTTTTTGATATTTTGTTAGGAATACGAGAATTAATCTATTTTGAAATTTTCAAGGTAAGATATGATTAAGGAATGACTTTTTTACCACTGATATCGTCTATTGTAAAAACTATTTTCATCATATTCTCATTATATCCTTTTGAAACAATGATTACTTGTTGCATCTGTCAAGCTATACATGCTAATGATGAACTCGTTTTATCAAAATGGGTGTTCTGTTCGGGCAACGTACCGCGCGGTTCGCCCATTTTACGATCACCATAATCATTCTACCGAGGATTATTCGCAATGTGGTAGACAAATTTGACCAACAATATAACAATAACGAAAGGCCCCATACACCTCATACAAAACGCTAGACCTTCGACTAAAAACTGTTCTCAATAACAATTGGTAAAATAATAATTACCATGTTCTAATCAATAAAATTCACTCATCGCATGGAATGCTATTTTCCTTATTTTTATCTACCCCATTCAATACATAATTGACAAATTTAAAAGGTGACATACAATTTGAGTGTGTTGAAAAAATGATTTCATTTCCAATGAATTTGTTTATCGTGCACGTTGAAAAGATATAATGGTTTTGTCGGTAGTACTGAAGCATGACTATTAGTCAAATAATTGAAACATCGCAAGATATTATCGAATATGTCTATTTTTAGAAATCGATTTTGTTGGGGTCATTATCGGTAATTGTGATGAATAATTTCTGACATGTCTTCAACGGTGTGGAATTTAGAATTAAGGTCACTTGACTACACGACGATGAAGTGAAAAAATTTGGTATGATCCTATCTACATAGGACGCATCTTTTATTCGTTAAAAACACATTTCGCGCTGTAATATTGTAATTTTTCATTTTCACTTGTGGCGGGTATGGTATTTGTATTGAATCGTTTTTTTTCTCTCAGCAAATCGATGTACGATTTTCTGGTTTTCGTTTATGAGAAAACAAACATTAATTTGCACTGAGCCTTATTATTAAGAATTTTAAACGCTCGTAAAAACGTAAGAAGAGATTTTGTTCTGTAAACATAAATCGTTTTTGGTAGCCATCTACCTATTCTAGTCTGACTATTAATTAAAATAAAAAATATGAAAAATGGCTATCCCCAAAAAGTTATTTCATACTGAGACCAAAAAAATTATCAGCTTAAGCTTTTAGATGTGAACATTTCTACATAGAAATCAATCCCTTTCCAGCCACTTCAATTGAAAGTTATTTAGTTATTTGAAAACATGTGACATGTTTTGACATTACAATGACAAACAATTTAAAAAAAATTTAATATTTTTCGAGTTTGTGTATAATCTCGAAGCAAAAAGTGAAACTAAACAAAAAAATTACTTCATAAATTGTTCGAACTGAGCACCATTAACTCAAAGAATGTCATGTATTGAAGTACAATTCCATAATAGTAGGCACTGAATTCCCAAAAATATTGCATTAAAACGAAAACACTGTTGCTAAGGTTTTATCATAATTTTTCTCAACTGTTTAGTATAATTGCTGTACGCCACTACAATAGACAGATTAAGGCAAAAACGTCAGTCATTTCTGAGAATTTTGCGTCTACTATTTTGGAATTATAGTATAGTAGCCTACTGCACATGATAATTTCCTTTCTAAAATGTACTACAGTAGTTAGCAATGTCTCGTAGTCTTTTGATTTCAACAATGTCCATAGAAAAAAGTCCAATGGAGTCAAATCGGGAAATCTGAGTGGCCATTTTGTAGAATCTCTCCTTGCAATCCATTGACCCGGAAAGTTATTGTCCAAGGTCCATCTTGTTGAAAAACTACCTAATTTAGCAATAGAGCAACCAACTGGTTGGCGTTTGTTAGTGCTTGGCATAAATTGATTATTTTTGTGTTTGTTTCCAATAAAATGGTCCTATGACTGATTACTCAAAGTTTCTGCCCAAACTTTTAGTTCTTGGGGATATTGAATGTACATTTGGCGTACCATAATGGGATTTGAATCACTGCAGTATGGGAAAATTCGACGATTTACTTGCCCAAAACTGGATAACGGTTGATACGTTTAGAGAGGATCTCAAAAAATTCAACTCTTCTATTGAAATCATCTTCGGTCAATTAATCTTTTTTATTGGGATTGAATTTAGGTCGATGAAGAATTCTGAAAATGTTTTTACGGCTGATTCCTGATACTTGGGTGTTAATCAAGTCAGACAATATGGCCTAGAACTGCAACATTAATGCCTTCGTTGTTGACTATACCTGAACGTCATGACTATTATTAACGTTACCAGTTTTCATGAATTTATGTCTTACATTTTCACATCTCGTTGAAAATGAGCAGTGGCCCTTGCAAATTTGTCATGTCTTTTCGTAGTACAAACCCACTATTTCAATCAGTTATTAAAGTGGATAAACTATTTTTTTCAACAGAATATAATAAACGAAATAATTCGAGTCCAAACAGAGCAAATTAAAACTCTGTCGACAGTCACTAATTAAGAATAATTTTGACATAAACATCAACTTCAGCAGTATCTGAAATGTTTAATGGCTGCAATGTCGGACATGATACAGTGAATATAGAACTTAAATCAAATTTTAAATGTGGTAACGTTATTATTCCCTTTTGAAATTTTTGACATGACGATTATTGTGGGGAGGGGGAGTGGTTGATTTTTATAAAGAAATGCGTTCCTTTGAAAAATAAATCTGACTTGTTTCGCGGTTTTTCACCGTCTTAATATCAAATTATTCAAGGTAGCACGTTTCAACTGAAACGGTCTTCGAATAAATGTTCCGGCAAATCTCTTTGTTCAGGAAATGTAAAAACTATTTCAACCCAATAGTGTTTCGAGTTTCCAACCACTCATGTGAAACTATATAATCCACATAGGTATCGGATTATAATGTTGAATGTTTTGGAAATACGAAACTCCAACAGAGCACACCTACTTTCCTTGGAGTGGAACGATGTGGAGTGCACAACAATAATATTGTATTACATTGGTTTCATTCGACCGGATTGAACGCAATAAAATATCGATCAGTAATTAGTTGATGAAAACGAAAAAATATAATACAATAATGGATATTGGATGGAAACTAGATAAACCTATGATATTAATATCAGAGTGAACACCAAATTTTATTGCTTTACGAGTTTATTTCAATTTTGGGTTAAAATTTGGTTAAAATCATATATAACGACTTCGCTTTCAACAACTAACTGTTTACTCAACTTGAGTTTCAAACTTAAGTATTGAGATAATATAACCGTTCAGTGCGACTACGGTTTAAGCGATCAACTGCCTTTAGCGATAATTATTGATGACATGTCCGGTTAAATTTTTGTTTACACAACCTACGCACACCAATACCGATACAATTGAAGAAAAATATTACACCGATTAGAAGCCAGTGAATCAAATACAGCCCTCGCTGGAGTGGCGTATCGCATTCTAGAATATTCTAGAAGAATAAAGATCGAGCCGCTGATCAATGCCAATGTTTTGAAATGCAAACGTATAAGGACTTTTACTCATGGGCAGTTGGATAAGGCATTGTCCAAGCTTCAGCGCAACCGGGGAATACCCGGTTAGACATGCAAAATTTCACATATTCCATCAGTTGGATAAACCGTTTTGAAGTAAAACAAACACAACATCATCCATCAGTGGTAAGACTGCTGGTGAAACTAGATGAGACCGGGTGTTTTACAAATTAACTCCAGACAAGACGTTGAAATGATCCACTAGCTAGACGGCTGCGGAAGCAATAGTGTTGAGTACTCAAAGAGCACTGTTCTTGATGCTATTCTAATGATTCAAGAGGCCTAGAACCAACTCCAGCAAGAGACAATTTTTGGTATGTCTTCGGGTTCTCTCAGCGATTCGGTTTTTAACTCTTCAATCGCCGTAAAACGCCATTCTTTGGGTCTTTTTAATCTTGGCAACAGAAAAAAGTCGCAGGGGGTCAAATCTGGTGAATACGGTGGCTGAGGCACGATTATGGTGTTGTCGTTGGCCAAACAAAAAATTACGAGCAAGCAATGGTGAGTGAGCAATTGCATTATCGATATGCCAACCGATACGGTGACATCCTCAGCCGACAAACTACACATGCTAAACACTGTGAACATATACGTAGCCCACGAAAGTTGAACATTTACCTTATTTTTTAAGGAACCTATGTTACATTCGGTATGTAATAGACAATTTTATGTTGCGCTTCTGAATTTCATTTCAGGTGGGTCGAATCCAAAACTAAGAAGTATCTTTTCTCACTCCTGTTCCAACCATACTTAACTTTTTAAAGAAGGGTCTTTGTCTACTTTTCCTCGCGTTGTTCTGTTTTCTTTTGTTGTAGTTCTCCCATTAGGAATTTATTTTCTTAGTGTTATGTCTTATAACAACTTGCTGTTAGGTACAGTTACAATAAACACGGGATGTCTCATGGAATGGATTCGAGCGATAAAAATCAGGAATACAGGACTTACCCCCTTAGGTTTTGGAAAGTTCTCCCGTTCTGTAGTAACGGTGGCATA
>WOGJ01251782.1:0-17072 GCA_015342185.1 Leptinotarsa juncta
CATGATATTGGATAAAATGAACAAGTCTCCTTATGCTGGCTAATCAGATTCACGTGCAATCGGCTGACGGAATTTATTGTTACAGTGTGGGAGTGGTCAGTTACGTTTTGAAGCCTGTGGTGTGTACTCATACGGTATTTTAAAATTTAAGATTTTCAAAATATCAAGTACTGATACGGCTGAACGAAACTGTATGTTTTTGTCCTTACACCCTACTTGAAAAATTTCCTATACCCAGCCGCATATCATTGAAAAAAATTAATATCGGTCGTTCCTTAGTGTGCGACTCTGCATAAGCAGCCTTGTCTGGGAGATCAAGTGCACTATGCATAATAATGTTTTGAAGCATTTTATTGCTTGTTTGGACAGAAAATATAATTGTCTGTATAGAAATGATTTTGCTTTAAAAATCCTTCTTGTTATATTCCACTTCCAACTAGAAAATTGAATAGTTTGTAGTTACTCTGATCCTTGCACTGGTACTTGCACTACATTGATAATCAGTGGTAATCAGTGAATATATTAACAATAGTAAATCACGTTACTCAAACTAAATTTGAGCAAAAAATTGTTTCATTTGTGAAAAACAGAATGAATAACGTAATGAATGTTTGTGTCGTTAGAAGGTTTTTCATTTTAACTAAAATGATATTCTACGTGAATACACTGAAAGTGTGAAATTGTGTGATACCTATTATATGATATATGGAGAGTGCCCTTATTTTCATAATAATTTCAATGAATCAGTTTATGTGAGGATTTTGGTAGTATTCAGATATGTGCAGTGCATTGGTTTTGATTTATTTAAATATTACTGGAGTGTTTTTCCAACAACAGTTTGATTTTACTGTTGAAGATGATCACTTGGTGATCGAAACACGTGTTGAGGTGTTAAAATAACGGATTGGGGTTGTGAAAAACTACAGTAATATTCATTACTACGCCAAAGGTTCAAGGCAGTGCATCACAAGTATTTAATTTATTTATTTTTCAACCAACAAAGTTTAACGACAGATTTTGTAATTTTGTTGTTCTCATTTACTTTTTCTGCATTTGAACTTTCCGTTCATTAAATACCTTCTAATATGTATTTTCAATATGGCGAATTGATTGCGATCATATTAATAGCTTGTTAATTCGTTGGCTTGTCGAGTGCCGAACGCTGAGTCGGTAAAGCGAACGGCAGGCGATAGCATAAATCCGCTTTGACAGTATAGACTACAAGACTGCCTGAAACGTGTTTCTCTATGCAAATTGTATTGCAACACAATATCGAATATGCGTCGCAATCCGTTTGACAGAAACTCACACACATGTATACTACAAAGCAGATGTTCCCTATTAAAGTTTCCACTATTCATCAGATATGGAAATAAGTTCGCTTGTCTGTGGGAAATGAGAAGATTAGGTGAGCCGGAGCTTACTCGAATAGGGCCGCAGCCGCCGGTCGGATCAAACTCCAGAGTTGGCTGGTTATGCCGTTGAACAAATGAAAACTCTGCTGCTCTTGCGGCATTATAGTCTGAGTTTCGTTTGCAGGACGGGATCAACCGGAAACAGTTTGTTTCTAGGCCTTTGATATGTTTGTTTCAACTTCAAGTTTGAATGTGGAGTTTTAATGGAGTATGCCAATTTCAACTATAGTTGTAGATACTGAGATAGAGATGCTTTAATTCATATCCACCGGAATGAAAGAAAAATCAATCAGTTCGAGTGCTATCCAAAGCCCAAAAACAAATCATTCATAATCCAACACCAGATAGTGCTGCTTCGACTCGCTGTATCAAACTGCCCTTGAAGAATAAGCCTGAATAAGTAGAGTCGATAACATCTACCCTCACCAAGACGGCGTCTTTGGTATGGACTTAAAACTAAATACACAAAGGTTCCCGTTTTTTAAAAAATATGTTCAGTTGTAATAAGGGTGATCTGAAAAGTTAAGAAACACATATAAATAAATATACGCATTATGAGTCCACCTCGCTTGTGTCAAAAATGGTTTGGAAAGATGATAGGGTTGAGACAGGGTGAATTCAGTTCGCGATTTAGTTAGGGAAAGTTCTATAGACCACCAAGTCCAGACCTCATGTGACATCTTAAAAATGCATGATTTCCTTTGTGATGTAGTAAACAATGAGTGGTAGGATAATTCGTCAGAAGTGTTTGTGAGGATTTAAAAAATGTAGATACTACTTATGATTGGAGTGTTCCATAACCACACGCTGTACAATAAAATATTATCAAAAAATATAAAAACATTTCTTTTTTTGCCAAAGTGACGTATAAATGCAAAGGTTAGTTTTTATATCATAACTTATGATGCACTGTTTGGAACCTTTGGTGTAGTAATGAATATTACTGTAGTTCTTTCCCAACACCAAATCGTTATTTTTAACAGCTCGATACGTGTTTCGATCACCAAGTGATCATCTTCAAGAGGAAGATTAAACTTCCTCTTGTTTAATCTTCCTCTTGAAGATGATCACTTGGTGTTCGAAACATGTGTCGAGGTGTTAAAAATAACAATTTGGTGTTGGGAAAGAACTCCAGTAATATTTATATCATAAATTGTCAATTTGGTTATCATGTCGTACAACGGTGAAGGTTAGATCATTCCGCTACTCTATAATTCAGGTTCGATATGATTTATTCTTGTACTATTGATTTTACATTCACCGCCTCATGAAGTTATCAATGTGTACGCCATGACAAAGTAAATGATGATATGGAAAACTAGATACAAAAAAGCCGTACAGGAATTCATTACCTTTCCATATATATACTTCACTTTTCAAAAAATGAAAGTAATTCAAAACTTTTGATAAATCAAATGCCACTTAGGTGTTTGTTTTCACTATTTCAATATTTTTCATGTGCACCTCTTGCAACTGACGGCATAAAACTGAAACCTATTTTTTACTTCAGAACTACAGAAATCATACATGTCTGAGAGTTAATAAAACCTCATGAAAATTATGAGCTTGCGATCTCTTACTATTAGAAAATTTGTTTTGAGGGAAAACGCATATCCGGAACAGTGTCTAGAAAGTGCTCTTCATGGGCACTGATAATTTGTTCGATTGATGAGTTATTAATTTTGTAGAAATTCATGTTGAATATAGAATAAAGGAAATACTTTTGTCTAGTTTCTACTGTGAAACTAGACAGAGTAGAAAGTAGACAAAAATATTTTCTTTATTCTATATTCGGCACTGATAATAAAAATAATCCACATATGTTGCATAAGGCCCTAAACACAACAACACACAACACCTGTCAACTGAGGTCATACCTAAAAGGTAAGATGAATTGTCTGTAATGAATTGACAACCCGAGAGCACAATTTTTCTATGGTATGCTGCGTTCCTGTTGGGAAAATTATATTGATAAAACAGGATCCATAATTCGATGACAAATATATGTAACGTAAAATGAAAAGATAGAAAACATGTAACAGTATTAGTTTTCATGAAACACATTTTAAGGTCATCTGCTTATACAGAAGTGGCCATCATATCGTGTAGAAAACTAAAACAAAAATAACATAGGAACAAATCCTGCATCGCTATATCTGCAAATACAATGTGGTTGAAATACTTTTTTGCAGGTCCAAAAATAAGTAAAATAACCCCAGTGGTGATTAAACAAAAGTCGCCACCAAAGAACAAGACTAATAAACTATTTAGATTTATTCTATGGCAAACGATAATATATGGTTGATATTGCTGAGATGGGATGTTGTTATTTGAAATGTGAACGTAAACCTAGTTATTGCACAATATCATGTCTGTGTGTATTTATAGCAAGCCATTTGATTATGACATCTGAAAATACTGTTTAATTAAACCTATTAACTTATTCAGAAATATATATTTTGCAATAATTTTATGGGGTGAGTTTTTTAGTTTTCCTTTTAAACACTTTATTACAACAGATTATATTTTCATTTATTTTTCAGAATGTAAAATGCCAAAAACAAAAAATCAAGAAAATATAAAACGTACGAGTATCTACAAAGTATATTTTTTTCAACCTATTCACTAGGTCGAACGGATGCTTATAACATTTAAATTCTACAAAAATGCATCGGTTGAACGAAATCAATCGTACTATTCCTCAGCAAGCTGGATACAGAACTGAATATGCCATTTTTAACACAATCTATTGAACTTGCACTGCTGTAAGATTTACACTATGACACTTTACCATGGAAAAGCATAACGGGCACTATACAATTTGATCGATATCCAACAATCTTTTGACGTTTCCATTACTGTGAAGATTAGAAGACATCTACCGCACCCTCGAAGATAGATGTACACAATAAACATTTAAATATGAAAATCAGCTCAGTTGGATAAGTTATTTATTTTGTTGTTGATCTTCAAATCTAACAACTTCAAATTACCTCATCACAACGTAGTATCAAAACTCTTTATAATACACTTTTTCATGGGAATTCCAGCCATTTCAATTTTTTTATTGAAGACAGTCGTTATAATCTCAGTATTCAAAAATTCAGTCCATGCAATTTCTGTATATTCCTAAATATTATGAAATCAGAGTGGCAGGTGTCAAAAAAAGTATTATTTTACTGAGTATTACTTTCGGAATGATGATTATGGATCAAATTTCACTGTATTTCAAATTCTCAGAAGTCCGTCTCTGGTTTACTTAGCATTTCCGTCTTCGCCGACAACATCGACAAGATCGCATTCAGATTGTATAACATTTCTACTTCAATTTCGTCGGAATTTTTATCGGTGTGACTTCCATTCCTTTTGAATGAAATGCGGATAGCACTGTAGTTGATCGATAATTCTATTTTGTTCATTTGTGACAGTGAAGACGAATATTATTGAAATGAAACAAATATCTTGAATTATATTAAGTAAAGCATAAATCAATGAATATTTAATATACATCATTTTATTCGGTGGCTGCAAATAACAAGGGTGAAGCCATCTGCGCAAACACTTTATCCTCAGAAGAACAAAAATACTTCAGTCATCTCCTGATTATGTTAGCTTGGTTAGTGAAGCTCGCATTAAAGACAATATTTTTGAAAATTTCTTTTTTAATTATTTTAACACGCTTTTATTAGCTTCACCTTGTTTGTCAGTTTGTTTGTTTCTAACTCCTTTTCATGTCATATTTATTCTCGTTTGAATACTCGGGATCTGTATTTGACAGAATTATCAACATTATTGCTTGATCTATTTGCGGGCAGATGGCGCTGTACGTAATCTCCTTAATATAATTCGAACTCACTTTGCATGTATTTTAGGTTTCCTCTCCGGATTCGGAAAATATCAAACGCCATTTTTCTAAACAATAGACGGCTGATTGATCCTAAAGTTTAGATAAAATAAATATAGTTTGAAAAGTCTAAAAAACACGCTTTTCTAGCATAAGAAACTAAAAAATGAAAAATAAATATAGCTTATACTAAAAAACACGCTCTTAAGAACATCGAACTAAAAAGTTATTTTTTTTTTAAATAAGCTCAAAACAATAACGAATGAAAAATTCTAGTATTATTGTGAAGAAAGCGTGGGTGCTTTGTGCCATATTTTTTGTATATCAAGCGCCCGTCGCTTTTTTCACAATAATACTAGAATTTTTCGTTCGTTGTTGTTTTAAGCTTATTTTAAAAAAAGTATTTTTAACTTTTTAATTCGATGTTATTTAAAAGCGTGTTTTTTAGTTTTTTAAACATTTATTGAGTTTGTTTCAATCTACTTTTATAAACTGAAATTCATTGTATATGTGACACATATATTAGTCAAATCATGTTAATATTGTATTACATTCAGCTATTATTGACAAAAATTTGAATGACTATTACTTTAGGGAAATAATTATTTTTTTTCAGAGAAGTCATGAGAGACCAAGCCGAGGGGTATGTGAGAGCCATACAATGGAATTTGAATTACTATTATAATGGTTGCTGTTCTTGGTCATGGTATTATCCACATCATTATGCCCCGTACATATCAGACATAAAGGGATTCTCTAATTTGAAAATAGAGTTCGACCTAGGCAAACCTTTCTTGCCTTATGAACAAGTGAGGAAATGTAGTTTCTATATTTTCCTACAATCATTTCTTTATTCCATAATATTATTATTTCATTAAACTTTTCATAAACGAATTGATTGAGTTTTATGAAGATATAATTTTTCCAGTACTAATCTCACCTTTTTTTAGCTACTGGGTGTTCTTCCAACTGCTAGCAAAAACCTCCTTCCTCGTTGTTATCATGAACTGATGACAGAAGAAAATTCACTAATAAAGAAATATTATCCTGATGATTTCCAGACTGATTTGAATGGAAAGAAGCAAGACTGGGAGGCAGTCGTATTGGTGCCTTTTATCGATGAGGTAAATTAAAAATTACGGAATTAGTCATCAACCAAAATATATTCAGTCGCTCCAAACTTCTCTATAAAATTTAAGGTTCAAATAGTTTATGTATTTATCGATTTTATATTTATGGTCTAAACAGGAAAATATAAGAAGCGTTTGCAACAATGTCTTCTGTCAGGAAACTTGCATAAATGTCTGTTGGATTTAATTCAAGGCTTTTATGGTATTAGCTAGAAAATTTGTTGTTTAGTCATCAGATTTATTTTGAAAACAAATATGGAATACATGTACCCATCATAAATGGCTTAAAAACATGGCTAACAATGGAAAGAAAGGTGTTGATTTATTTGCAGGACATTTCTGTGGTGTCTTCAGTAACTCTAAATGAGATAATCATGTTCTTGACTTTACGAACCAAGTTGAAATCAATAATATAGGATATGGCTACTTGACTATGGAGTTAATAGAATAGCAATTCTAACTACTCCTGTTATCCGAATGGCATAATATTTTCTCAAAGAAAAGTATCTGTACAATTGATTATCTCCTATACATTCTGTCCAATACTTCCCTAATAGTTTCATTAGACTTCGGTAATTTGGAAACAAATATGTATTCAATTATCGTGAGATATGCTTTCTGTCCTATATATCCAAATTAGTTGATGACATTATTACTAACCATTTTTGAAGGCATAGCAAAAACATTATCTTTGAAGAGTGGCATGGGTTTTGTAAAGGAAGATTAAGGAAAATTAACTATCATCAACCTTCTGGTTTATTAAAAAATATTTTGGTTACTTTTCAGAAGCATAGTGAAGTACATCATAACTAAAAAATAATCTAAGTCATATGTCTACTTGGTGTATGAACCTGAATATTAGTAAATGTTCTTGGTTTCATTTAATCATCCTTGATCGTTTTATTTTATTTTGGTTGCAAAGTTACGAATACATTTTTCCTAGTCTCCAATTCATATGTCAATAACTCCACAACTCCAAATTCGAAACAGTAAAAGTTGTTTAAAGAATTGAAATACCTTTCAAGTGAACTGTCATTGAAAGTCCTAATATGTTCGAACACTTAGTGTCTTAATTATGAAGTCTATATCAGTTTATTTGAGTGTGTACAAAATAAATTTCTCGAATTACAACTTTCAGTTGATACTAACAAATTTTTGCGATATTCGATTTATTATAAATCTGCCTACCATTGAATTGCTACATTAACACATATCTTTTTTTTGGTTGTGTGCCTTTTGGTTCAGTTTGCTGCCTAGAGCCAAGAATAAATTATAGATATTATAGCCTCGTTCTCATATGTAACATTTAGCTAATAATGTAAATCTGAATTTTTTTGATACTTCAATTGAAACATTTGAGAAAAATTTGAGATAATTTCTGGTTTGATACTTTGATTTGAATTTAGCTCACAAGTAAACTGTGTTTTGATTTACATTATTATTATTTCTTATTTCACAAATGAATCTGCTAGCGTGACATTTACGTGACAGAAACCTTCATTGGGTGACAAATCTTGAAACTGGTGAGATGCAACAGTCTCTATAATTACTTTAATTTTTCTAGAATCTCCTTCTTGAAGCTATGAGTTACTGTAATAATAACCTTACCACTGAAGAAAAGAATAGGAACTCCCATGGGCCTATGCTGATCTATATGTATACTCCAAGAGATCAAGGACATTATGCCGCTCCCGATTATTTTCCTGAACTTCCTCATAATTACACTGAAGTCAAAAAAATGTTGTACAGTGACATCAGAATTCCCAAAGAGAAATTGGTGAAGGGTGCATACCCCGGTGTCAAGATGAACGTTTTTTATCCGGGATTCCCAACTATGAAACATTTGAAATATAAGGTTCATTTTTTTTGTCATGATAGATGCTAGTTACGAAGATCTGTTACATTTATTGAAATATTCTAATTACAGGGAGAATTGATGGCAGCAAATGTGAAAGTGTTTGAAACTCCAAGTAGACATGAAAATATGATTATCTCCATAATTCCAAATCAAAAGTTTGCTAGTGATGCAATCCCAGTGGATCTTCTGGGAACTACAATCTTTGTGGGTTGGCCACATCTTGTAGAAGCTAAGTAAGTAGCCTTCTGTTTCAATTCAAAGTAACCTAAAAAAGTATGTCATTTTCACCTGTGAACAACCTGATATGTGTGTATATTTGAATAATGAAGTACGGGTGATATTTTTTACTATATTTTCTGAATCTTAATATGAGTTAAAGTTGTGGAATACAAGAAATATGTGATTTATTCTTCTTTGTGATTGAAACCTGTGTTGTTAGCTTCTAAAATTATTTCAAGTGAAAGAAAAAAAAACTAAAAAGGGTTTATGTAAAACTCTTTATAGTGAAAGTCATACAATAAACTCTATCAATTAGTTTTAATATGGATTTTCATTAAGTATCGGCCAGTCCTATTCAATCTAGTGAGGGGTTTTCACTATAAAGGGTTTTTATAAAACCCTTTATATTTATTCACTATATTCATTCACTTTATTCACTTTATTTCACTATAAAGGGTTTTTATAAAACCCTTTATAGTGAAACTCATACAATAAACTGTATTACTTAGTTTTAATATGGATTTTCATCAAGTATCTGCCAGTTCTTTTCAATCTAGTGAGAGAATTATCCAAAGCGGAAAATAGAAATTAACAAATCTGAAGTCCAACTGTTTTGGAATTTTGTAATAACTTATTTTTTTCACCCGTATTTCTTTGACTAAACAATTGGTCTTGAGTTTTATAGACAATGAATCCTTTTGGTTGATCAACAGGTTTGAATATAGGTACGAATATTTGTTCTTGAGGTTTATATGAACATTTATAATTCAGTGTAGAATATCTTGGTTATAATATTGGAGGTTTATTATTAAATTATTATGATATATTAGTGGTCATGAATCAATTGTTTTTTAAAAATCTTCTCAGTATTTTTCACAGAAAACAATAATCTGATATCTTGACAATATTGTAGGAATAGAATCTTTACTTCAGAAACTCCTCTTGTCCAAAAGAATTGATTGTCGTTTTTTTTTAATTATTGTCCATAATATAATGCATATCTATATACAGTGCGAACGTAAACAGTTCCACCTCACTTTTGACTTTTGCACGAGGTGAGATATCAAATTTAGACAAAATTTTTGATACTTTTTGATAAAAAGCCAATGGTGTGACATCACTCACCGCAGGGAGCACTCTCAACTTTTTTTTTAATTGAAAGGAAAAATTATAATTCGTAAGAGTTCCAAAGTTAGTTACCAAAGGTTCATACAATTCGTAAAGTGTAAGGGAAAGAAATTGTTCATGAAAATGATTTGTATTTAGAATAAAATCGAACCAAAGTATTAGATAAAAATGCTCATTTTTTAAAAATCCGATGTAGGATTCATTTGTGATCGCCTATGTAGATAAGAATGTACTCCTAGTTATTTAGTATCAAAAAGTATTGTGAAAGATGCATAGAGTATCGTTCAAACGAAATTTCAGAACACCACCCTTTTCATTTGAAAAAAAAAGGTGATGGCATCCTCTCGGTGGCAAGTGATGTCACACTATTGGCTCTTTTATTAAAAATGTTTCCTTTTTCCAAAAATTATGTTTGATTCTAATATTTTGCCTCTTTCGAAAGTAAAGAGGGAGGGGACTATTTACGTCCACACAATATGTTTCAATATGAAACCCTTCTGTCCCAGTTCAAGAAAGTATTCCAAACCTGGTAGAATGTTCAAAATTCAAATTATTTCAAAAGGTTAGTAGTAGTAACCACGAGCACTGCATATGCGGGCAAAGTGTCAAGTTATATAGCAAAACTCATTTGTCAAAAATAGGTTTCCCTGTTTTTGGAAATATTTTAGTTATTTTAATATTGATTTTTACAAAAGAAAAGATTTTTTTACCAATTTTTATTTATTCTGTCCAAAATGTATCCGAAGTAAAAAGATTGTTCTGTTCAATATTTGCATTTAAATTTTAGGGTAATCATGATTTCCAATGCCAAAAGAAAGTTCATAAGTATGGGTGGACCTAGTGAATATAATGCAGAGGATCAACCGTCATCTAATCAATTTAGTCAGGAAATTCAAGGAATTACAGAATAGTGAGTATTGATTAGTCAGAACAAAGGAACAATTTGTGGTAATTGGTTCTAGCATGTCAATTAATGTTATCTACTTTTCTCAAACGCCAGATTATCGTAATTGAAATAATTATTTCATGGTGTCATTAGCGGAGTTCCAGATGTAATATTTCAGCAACGTATTTGTGTCAAGACGTATTGTTATTCATTTTAACATCCAGCAAATTAATCGATGCTTGAGCGAAATTGTTTGCCTTGCCATTGTTGTCAGGTTTCGTCACATTTACTTTCTTAAAAAAACTGTCACTTTGGTTTTCTTAGAATATGAAATTTGTTTGTCCTGTTGAAAGTGTACACTGGTGGTTTTTTGAAGTTCACTTAGTACACCTTGTGCTAGATAGTCATAGAACTGAGAAATATCAAGCCCAACAGAGCAAGATCCCCACGTTTCTCGATTGTATCATTTCAAAGATGGCTGAAGGTAATATGGAACATTACCAATGATCTTTTTAGTGGTAATAAAATATCACGTGTTATATTCGCTAGTATTGAATAACTAAAAAGGGATGAACGATAGTATTTACCAATAATACTGAATAGCTTATAGTAAGAATAATGATTAGAGTAGCGCTTCGAGAAACAATCAATGAACTATTACAACATTATTTATGAAACTTTCAACATTCAACGTAAAGAAAGTATGAAAATCACTGGCATTCTCTTTGTTCAATTAAACAGATTCTCTTTGTGGACTTAATTTGTAGATTCAATATATAAATGAAATTCAAAAAGTTTAGAACTGCTGCCTCAGACTAATATTTGGTGTTCGTCGAAGATGAAGGATGTCACATAAATTTTTGAAAATCGGATGGCTTAATATGAACAACAGAAGAAATTTCCACTCTGTATGGTTTTTTCATAAGATCATTACTACAAGAAACCCTCTAGATTTCATAGGAAAATCAAGTTTGGAACAGATATACATAACTAGAATATTAGGCAGAGAGGATGGTTGACACCGTCTTTTAATACAGAGTCATTCAGACGGGAATCCGGTTACCAAATTTACCATTTTCATAAACAAAGTCCCCTCAATAATGAAAAAAATATCTTCAAAATGATCCGAACAACTATGAAAAAATATTGGAATTACAAAGAAATATTTTTTTCCTTCAATAAATGCTCTGTTACTTCTACATGATATGTTGAATCTATATTGTGTAATATGCACAGGTTTTAGTATGGTTATGTGAAAGAGCAAATCTTGAAGTTAATATCACAAGAATTGAACTTTGACCTTTATTTTGGTATAATCAGCCGTTGACACAGCTGGAGAGAAGACTCGAATCATGCAACCAATGGAGATACTTTGAAATATTTCTTTTAACCAGAAGCGATCTCTCCTGGAACCCCAAAACTTAGTTGTTATGTAGTTAAAGATAATTTCACAGATTACTAAATCTCCCAAATAACCAGTCACTTTGCTATCAGTGATATACAAAAACATGAAGAAAGCGATAAACCACCGTATCCTCAAAATCCGTATCATCAATATGGATTTCGGAAACAAAGATCAACAGGCAACCTTCTATCGTATGTCACCCATATTTGGAATAATGCAATCGAGAAACATGGAGAATCAACAGCTGTTGCGCTTCGATGCTACGGCTTTTTGTATAATTTTTGTGTATGGCTCTCCAGCTTCCTGAAAGAATGTTCCCTGCAAGTGGCCGTCGATGGATATCTCTTGAATACTTTTACCATCAACGCTGGTGTCGATCCAGGGATCCATATTGTCTCCATCCCTCTTTTCAATGTATATCAACTACTTATTGGAAAAAACGAAAAATCCAATATATTGTGTTGCTGACGACAGCACACTTGTCTCGTCATTTAATAATAATAATAAATGGTTTTATTTTTATCTTGGTGGAGTTTAGATTCCAGGACATCGGCTATGGATGCCCATCTTCACTGGCAACAGGAGGTTACATATAATAAGAATCTAAGTAATTTCTAATTGTGGTGAAAGTAACCAGGTTCAATTCATTAAGTTTGTTGGGGGTTAAAATGGACACCAATATGTCTTGGCACAATGATGTCGCATAGGCTGCTACTCAAAAGATTGGAACACTGTTCCGAACTAGAAAACTGTACACACCTCAGCAACTTTTGATGCTTTATAAAGCTTAGATCAGACTTTCTTTTGAGTATTGTACTCATGTGTGGAGCTTCGCCCCTAAGCATACCCTGAAGCTGCTGGAACATCATTGCAACCTTGATAGTCCGGAACATTGAAGAAAGGTTGAGTACTTGTGTTTCTTCTACAGATACTTTCACGGGAAGTGTTCAAGTGACTTGGCACATTTGATTCCACCAAGAGCGGTACATATCAGAAATATGTGACGGACTATGGCTGCTCATTGTTTCGAGGTTCTACTCAATACACCTCGAACTCCACTGTTTAAGAACTCTTTCATTTGGAGATCTGCGTTTTTATGGAATTAAGTTCCTGAGAACGTTTTTCCAAATGGATTCAATCTCCAGCGATTCAAATCCAATGTATATCGTTACTTTCACACAGGCACCGCTCTTAGAGCGGTGCCTGTGTTGTATTTTGTCCTTTAAAAAAATAGAGAGCTTCGACAGCCTGAGCTCAATGAACTGTGCCACACAATAACCCCGGATGACGTTCGAAGAGCCCTTGTAGGTTCCAAGAACTTTGCTGCTTCCGGCCCAGAAGTCGCTGGATGTAAAGAGAATCTGCTCATCGATAGATGTTTAATGCAGGAGCGATATTAATACAATATCGCTCATGTGATAGGGCTTGAACCACCGACCAACACGGCATTCAATTCGAGTGAGTGAACAAAGCACCCACGTCGAACCGCCTGACTACCGACCAAATGCAAAGCAAAATCAAATTATATATATTCACACACACAGACATATACACAAATATGGAGTAATAGATAATCATTATATCAGTTTATTGAAATCTTTTCCAGATTTGATAATAATTATTTTAACCTCTGTCCATAAATTATTTATACCACATTTTTCAATAGCTCTGGCTAAAAATTTTACTCTCAAATTCGTTAGTTCCTCTCATATTACTACTCCAGATACCTTGAACACTTTTTTATTGCTGTAATTTTTTTGTTTGGTTTCATCATCATTTGCTTTAATAAATACACCTCTAGTTTTTTGTTTTTTCTTTTCTTCACACTCTGTAACATAGCTCTATCTCTCGATCTAATAAATTGATGCCTATTTTGCAGTTGATTAAGCTTATAACTTCTTCCCTGGTTCTTTCATTCGCTTTTCTCTGAAGTTGAATATTCTTAAGTTACACCTTTTATATTTTGGTCCATGAAATCAAATCTCTTTTCTATGGAAGATTTATCAGATGTTATTTTCACTACTGTATCTTCAAGTTGTTTCATTCTCTGGTTATATTCAGTTTTTATATTGTAATGAATCTGAAGCCGGCCCTGACAGAGCGAGAAAACACATGACTCATCGAGAATGTATCTGCGAAGCCTACGCGAGTAATCTAGAACCGTGCGGAAATGACGAGAAAAGATCGCCAATGTTCGTTGCCGCAATAAAACGACCTCCGGCTTCTAGTCGACAGTCAGTCTGTACTTAGAAAGCTAGCTGTTAACACATTGTGCAGAAAAACTATTCGTGTGTAAATAAATTAGTTACGGAAATATTGTAAAAATAAATTAGTTTAAGACAGTTAGTGCTTTAATTCGTTACAATATTAGAGAGTTCACACTATACACTAGTTATCGTTTCTTGGATTAATGATAAGTTCTTTTCCAGTGTTATTACAGCCTCGTATACACTGTTGACAGTTGTTTTTATGAACATTTGACTATTCAGGCACTTATTTATCGATGAATTAACTGATGATACTATTTCTTTCCTGATTTCTCGCTTGATAACCATTTTTTTCACGTTTCTCTTAACACCGTTGTGTCGGTATAGAACCTTAGGTACTGGCATTATTATATTTTCAGTGCTCTTCCAGTTATGATATTTCCAAAGAATATTTACTAGAATTTAAACCATTATGCAAAGTGCATTATTTGTATTATTGAACTAGTTGCTATAATCTGCATAATTTATGGTCATCAATCTGTAATTTTCAGCTACCGAAGGCGTTTGGGCATAAATTTTGGGGAAACCAAAGTTCTGGTTCATGTGCAGGTCATGATAGGTCGAAAATATATTTTCTCTCCAAACGGTAGAATAACCTTGGAGAAACAATTTGCCACAAACCTATCGCATTACCCTTTGCAATCCATTGTATTCAATATATCTGCATATGACTCACACCATTCGATTTTCAAAGATGTTGAAGAAATCTTCTGCAAAGGCAGCATTTGTTTCTCAATCACAAATCCACATTATGGATCACAGGGAGTGGTGAGTTTTTCCAATTCAATGTTACAGAATATGAAAAGAATGGATAGATATGTTTCAAAAAGTATCGTTATTTTATTATAAAGTTAGACTTTTCTCAGTATGATAAAAAAATAACGTGAACTTTAGTTTTTTGAAAAAAATATTTATTCATTTATTTACGTTCATGTTGTTATCAAAATAGTCTCTTGAAAAAAATGTGAAAATCTGTTTTTCACACAGTATTGTTTTTGTATAAAAATTAATGAACCATCAATTGTTTTTCTATAAATTTAGGAGTTTCTTTCGGATTCCTTCACGCAAACCATCAGTGACTTCTCTGATTGTGATTCGGCGATCGTTCATCTTGAAAACGCTCATACCACTCACAAACTCTTGTTTTATTCATAGCGATCTCAATAAAGGCCTTTGTTTACATTTGATTTTTATGCAAAATTTGATACAGATACTATGAGCTCTTAAAAACACGTATAACCTTACCAGCTGCCACACAAAATACACAATGAACGCAGCTGAAAACTTGATCATACTACAAAGACATGTATGCCAACATAATCATAAAAAAAAATTACAATCGGACTCTCCAAACCCGTAAAATTTTTAAATTCCCGTTATTTTCTAAACATACCTCATATTTCAATTTTAATTGAAATCATGCTAAACATTTCCAAATATGATGAATTAAGATCTAAATAATTCAATAATATTTTAATGATTTCAGGTAAAAGATATTATACAAACAGACAAAAGCTGTAGGGTGAAAATAGTACTGTCAGTACTAGAAGAACCAAACTTCAGCAAAATAACAGAACTCTATAATAAAATGTCCAGAAGTTACAAATCTTCCTACGGCATTGCAAGTCAATTGGGTAAGTTCCATTCTCCGGTTATCTGATTTTCACCTGAACATGCCTTTCACTTTCAGCCATTTCAAATAATGTTTTCTCAAGAATTACTGGCTCAGTGTTCATTTCACTAAAGAATAATTCAGGAGAAATGAAGCATACTAATATAGGTTTGGATTTAAAAATGAATAAAAAGAATAAGGAGATTCCTGGATATACTAAGAAAATTGGTAATACTTGGTATTATACAGAGAAATCCGGAGAACTAGTAAAATCCTATGCCGACCAGTTTCCAGAAGTTTTCTTCTATTTATCTAACAATCCCTCATTTGACAATATCAATGTAGAGAAGATTTTTGGTGACAACTAGTAAGTGCATTAATCTGAAATTGAACATTACACTTTCCCTTGTTTTTATATTAAGAGTAGATAGTTGTTGGTTCACAGATGGATCAACCTGCCTAGGAACCTATGCGACTGTATTTCAAGCGGAAATTTATGCTATTGAATGGGAAATGTTGCTCCTGATGAAAATCAAGTAGTTTTCATAAAAGAGCTCTAAAACAAAGCATTTTAAACTTATCATTTCAACCTTTTTCTTTAAAAAATTATTTAAATACTTAAAAAAGAGGAATGAAATAATGCATTTAACATTTAAAGTTTCTATTTCACCATTTGGCAACGTCGGTTATAGCTAATAAAGGACAATAAATCTGTTACCTGTATGAGACAAACAAAGATGACACATTTCAGAGGCGAGACGTTCCGTGACATATGACTTAACCAATCTTCCTCTATATAAATAAATAACAAAACAACTGTTGCTTATGTGGCTTGTGGAGGTGGTATTGAACTATAATTTATATTTTGCCTTAATTGTTGATTTGTAAAGATAATTTTCCTTTTTTAAAGTAGAATATCTAGGTACGTATAAATTATTTCAACTTGATATATTATATGCAAGGTAAAATATTTTTAGGAATGGCAGATAAAGTTCTAGGCGCTGTTGCCAATATGTGAATTAGAAACAAATCCCTTTAAAAATCAAAACCCAACATTTGAAACATCAATTTGAATACTTTTCGAAGTGAATTTGAAAAATTCATGAATTGACCTCAACTTTATTTTGTTCAAACTTGCATTTGCTGTAATAACCCCAATTGAGGAAAATTCCCCACTGTACTAAATTTTCGAAAAACTGGCAAATATTTACAAGTTCATTTCACGAAGTAAAAGCAGGATTTGAAAATATAAACCCTCCAAAGCTTGATCGAACAAAAATAAATACAAATTGCAACAAAATGTATACC
>WOGJ01251785.1:0-10101 GCA_015342185.1 Leptinotarsa juncta
CAATCGACTTACAGATGAACATTTGGATAATTGTATTCGAATGGCTGCATCAAATTATACTGCAAACATTAAAAAAATTATCGATGAGTCTGAGTGTCAGCCTTCTCATTGAACGTGCTTTTTTATTTTTCAATGTTTATGTTCATGATAGTGCGTTACTTTTTTGTTGTTATTATTAACTATTTTTAAATCATACGTGACATGCCGTTGTGGCTGGATAAAAGTTTGTGTTTATTTTTCAAACACCTTCGTTTGATAGGTAGGAATGTAGCTATGAACAAGTACGTACTAGTAATATTAGTTATTTTGTTATTAGTTTATTATTAGTACCTATGTATTATGTATTACCAGTTAAATAGTAAAATAAATACATATAATGATAAATTAACTGTGGATTATTTCATTTACGTTGCGTTACGTGGCTTCCGTGTGGGTAGCTCGCTGTTTATTCCAAAATTAACAAAGTAGCTCAACACATTGAAGAGTTTGGCGACCACTGATATAGAGTATAACATTCTCTATCGAACATTTCATGCCACAACACAGTAGAATACATATTTATTGAGATATGCAGCTACAAAAACACATGATAATAAAACGGAGAAAACTTGTGATACAATAATGTCAAAAAAATCATGGATAATTTTTCAAAACATATTCGATTCATATCCATCCATAAGACATTCAAGAATTATTTGCCAATAATTTCATTCTGCCAATTCAACTGAATTTGTGACAATATTTTGAGATATAAATTTGACAGTATTTGTATTGTATTTTGTAATTCTATTGGCACCATTGTAAATTTAATTTTGGACAATCAGAGCGCAGATACCTAGCAGAGATATCTATGGTGTATATAGTATATTTAGTTCATTCTTTCTCTTGAAGATGATCACTTGGTGATCGAAACACGTGTTGACGTATCAAAATAACCGATTTGGTCTTGGGATGAAACTATAGTAATATTCATTACTACACCAAAGATTCCAAACAGAGAAAGTCGATTTGAGGGGGAAGAAGCAGCTATTTTGAAACTTCAACTCACCTTTGAATAGTAATTTCGAAATTGTGTCCTGCTCTTACTACTACATCTTGTGCGTCCTTGTGCCTCAAGTTGAAAACATCTGTGTTGTTAATTTTTATCACTGAATCTCCAGCGATGAGGCCTGCTCGTTCTGCCGGGGAACCTCCATTTACCTGAAAATGGAAATGAATTATATATTATCATAGGAAAGGCTATAAAAAATCAAATAAACGAGTGAAGAAATCATCTACAGATTGAACTTGAATAAAATACTAATCAGTTATCTGTAAATTAGAAAAATCAATGGTGTTTATAGATTTTCAAAACAGTTTTCCATACCATCAATAGAAATACGTTGGAATAAATATCAAAAATGAGTTTGAGTTAGAATGTCACATCGAAGTTTATAAATTGACAGGCAAACAATTTAACGTTTATGTTTTTCATAGTATGTATAAATCCATTTTTCTGGTTTGTTGGTTGTGCTCAGCAGGTTTTTATGCTTCTCGTTTCGTCTACGACTGCGACATATGCCTTTCATATCTGCAGCAGTCATGGACGCAACATCACGTATAACAACCAGACCACGGGCTAACAAATGTGTAAAATAGCTGTGATAGAGATGATTGTTCAATCTAGATATTCAAACAATATGAAATGGACGAAGTTCAAAATTAGATATTAGGTTATGGTGCTTTATTGGAGAGTATATAAAAACGACTTTTTTTTTGATAAATCGGCATATTACCCCTGAATAGAATATAACATAATCAATTTGTTTTATTGGATGAAATATAGAAATTTAAGGAGAAATGCTGTATTTGGGAATAGTTATAGAAAATTTAAATTTTATTGAATGTGCACAACACTATTATGAACAAATTGTTGGTCATAATTTTTCTTAATTATCCGCAGAACTCTGCTTACTTACTGGGTAAAAACTGATTGTATCTGAAATTTCCTTTCTTCATTCTACAAGGGAAACCGAATCGTTTTTTCTATATTATTCTGAATTGTGATTTACTCTATTCAAAAAATTGTAGATATTGAATGAATTATAATATTGCCCATTTCTTATGAAATAATATAGTTATATTCATTTGATTATTAATATACATCGATAAAAATGAAATGAAAACAACAATAAAAATTAATTGGCGCTCCGGGGCGGCTTCATTGATTCCAGTGGCGCATTTGCTTTTTCAGCTGCAGGAAAACCCGGAAAAACCTGCAGCACCACATCATCTGAAGATCTTGATGTAACAATGTCCTCTCTCTTATAAAATAAAATGTAGGGTGTCTCCAGAGGCTCCAATAAATTTAATGCATCGCCAGAACACTTCATGACACGACTATCGTCAAACTTAAACCAGAAATCTAAACAATATATAAAAGTAATATATTCGACACCCATCAGGACTGAAGCTGACCATGTGACTGAGTCACGCTTATTTGGAATCAAACCTAGGTGATGCCATTATGCATGGAGCCTATCGATGGGCGGCATTCAAAAAACACATGTGCATGTTAGATTAGTTATATTATTGCAGTTTACGTAGGGATCTCTAATATTTTCAAAAATAAAATATACGTAGCCATCTCGAGTAGTTTTTAAGTCAATCTATTACAAGCAAACAAATATTTCCTCTTCATTTGGAAAATCTGTTTTAAAAAACTCTGTTTGAAATCTGTTTTTCCGTTAATCAGCTGTTGCCCCCATACGAACGACAATTCTCAGAAGTTGAAAAATGTGTGCGAGCTAAGGACGTGTAGTAACGTGTGATTCCTAACAACTGATATTTTGCAAAAAAAGTGAATGGTCTCCAAGGCTACCTAACTTAACACCTTTCTTTGAACAAAACATAAGCACTGTGAAAGTAGCGATTCACGTTGAATTTTTAGAAAAAGGTTCACCGAAAGTTCATTCTACATAAACGGAGTTATGTTGTGGAATTGGCCACGGTGGTAGTGCGCCCGACTCACGATTGGAGACCGTGGGTTCGATTCCTGCCTCGACCAGATATTTTTCTCGAGATAATTCATCTGGTTGAAGCTGGGATGATTCTGCAACCGTGTTAGGAATCACACGTTAAAAGGTAAGACCTCGTTAGTCCTTAGCACGCCCAAGTTTCTCAACTTCTGAGAGTTGTCGTTCGAATGGGGGCGACAGCTGATTAACGGAAAAATAAATTTTAAACAGACAGAAACAGATTCAAATGAAAGACTCCTTGAATAGTGAAATTCGAGATGTACGAACGTATCGATTCACATTGGATTTGAATCGCTGGAGAATTAGAATAATTTGTTAATTTGGAAAATGGAGTTCTTGAACAGTGAATTTCGAGGTGTAATGAGTTTAACCTCAAAACGATGAGCAGTCACAGTCCATCGCGTATTTCTGATATGCTGAGGAGCCATATACAAAAATTATTCGACAAGCCACGGCATCGAAGTTTGTTCAGCAAACACACGGTCAAAGGCGCAACAGCTCTTAACTCTCCATGTTTCTCGATGGCGTTTTCATGAGGTGAAGAAGATACTTTGTTACATTTCCCGAAGACGCCAACTTGATTGGTGAAACGCATGTTGAGAAGAGTACTGTTTTCTTTTGTTTGGAAGTGCTTATTTTGAATATTACTGATGACTAGATTTTGTTACGGCTTCTTATGATTTTTAGAAAAAACGATAAAAAGACCAAATAAAGTAGTACATTCAAAATATTTAGAGAATTAATTAATTCACGTTCAGTGGCATCTGATTTCCTGGTCACGAGTCTTTTATCGAAATTGATTATTCAAATAGAGTGCAGGTTGAAAATAATACATTTCAAGCATATGAGTGAATTAAAAATCACTGTCGATACGTACATTAAACTTCTCCAAATAGTCATGTCTGCATTTGCAAAAAAAACACGTTTCCAGTTCAATCGGCTAACAGAAAACATACCGCCGAATTGCCAACACAACAACTCCTGAAAGAGTAGAAAAATTCTCTTCCACTTGGACAGAGCTTCACAAAACAGTAGTAAGGCAATTAGTATCGTGTTCTATACAATTAAGAAGTCTCGGTTTTCTTGTTCTTTTCCCTTTGTGTATATCGCCTCCACCTAAAGCCCCGCTATTCAATGGTGTGTAGCTTGAACAATACCGAGTCTAGGGAATTCAGTATTTTTATTTACTTCTGCTTTTTGTTTCTGAAACTTCTAACTTTACAGGAAAAATTATTTAGGAAAGTGATGTGAAAGCCAAAGTACAATAAGAAAGGAACAGATACAGAATTTAGTTTTTGTTATTGTAACCGCGTAGCTTGAAAGCATCTCCACTTCTTGCGTATGAAATGGGAGGTGATATCAACCCGAAATCATTTGTTTGCGGTTAGTGATAAGCCATTAATAAAATAGAAACAAATTCAGAAGTAGTTCACCTCAGAACTTAAATATTCATAAAAGTATCCAGAAGACAATTTTTTTAATAAAACAGGAAAAAAGTTCATAATGAGGCATGCGGAGCATCATGTCAAGAATGTCATAAGAAATACTTCACAAATTCAAGCAATAAAGATACCTCAATTGAGATAGTTTCAATACATAACCGAAAGAGAGGAAGATTCTTTGGGATCAAGAACAATTTTTACTATAATAAGATTGTATTTCTACCCATAGTTTAAATTAATTTTTTTCACCGCCTTTATGATACTTCTCACAATACATATAACTTCAATTTTTTTTTCCATTCGTCCAAGTGCTGAAACTTGAAAGAGGAATCCAGATAGAATATTTAAATTCAGAATGAATAACCCTCCAAATGCTTCAAACTCTATAAAAACTTTCGTGGCCTAGTGAACTCAGTGATAGAGAAAATGATGAATTATCTACACATCTGGGAAAAATATAAGTACTTCAATTTGGATAATATTGATTTATTAGACAAAAAAAGTTTGGACACTCACAAAGAAACTACTTCATAACTTTCCAAAACATGAATCAAATCAGGACTTCTGAGAGATATCCCTTTCAAATTCAATGAATTACGTACATCAATCAATAATAACCTCTGTATATCATATTGAAATTCATTATTGAATGTGAAAAATCACCAAATAACATGAATAATGAAAATTATTAAGGAAGCATCAACTTCAAAAAGAGAGAAGTGTTTTGTATAATTCAGTGTTCATGTAAAAGTATTCGTTTCGTGTAATTCAATGTTTCAATGAAGTGAGCTATTTCGATTGAGCCTTTCTTCCAATTTGTGTCTGAAGTTACTTCTTTGCATGATCTACACATATTTTTGTATGGAGTTACCTTTTTTAAATTGATTGCTTACTTTCTTTTTTTTGAAGATCATCACATTTTTTGTATAAAGCCACAAAGTATAAAGCCAAAATTCCTCTTTCCCAATAAATAATCTCTTCTAAAAATATATATTCTTATCAATTCAAGTAAATAACACTAACTGTTCAAAATAAATTGTGCAAACAATACCCAAAGTAACGAATACTCCAAAAATGTTCTGGTTAGACGATTAGTTCAAATCTAAATGATCTGGTATCACAGAAAAATACCATGAATGAAATGATATTACTTACGTATTAGAAACATTGTCTCTTTTCAAGTATTATTGAAAACTTTCTGAATAATGTACCAAATTTATTCAAAATTAAGGCAAATAAAAGAAAATTATATGAGCGTTCCCTACGATAATAGTCTTTTTCAAGAGTTTTCATCCAATTAGCAGCTGTGAAAATGCAGATTCGAAATATAAGCTAGGCAGAACATTTCAATACAACAATGTATCGACGAGTCATCATCTTTGAAGTGAATTTTTGTTGAGGACATTGGGAAAAAATATAAAGTTGTATCCACTACCTCTCAGTTATTTTCATCTCAAATTCAGCTAACTTTTACTTCAAGAACTGTATATGAGTTTTCATACTTTTGTATGAAGTTTTTCATTTCTTTTACTGTTCGTTTCTTTCGTCTCTTATATAAATCGATATTTTTCAATTCGATTATTTTTTTTATTGGACTTTTCGTTTTTTACATTGAAATTCCAGACGAGAATTTGACATTGTTGAACCAGAGAAATAATTTGTGTATGTTGCCATTTATAATTCATTCATTTCCTTTTTTTGAGATGAGGTAAAACATGTTAAACTCATTCTTGACAAATAATGCTGTTTTTCTTCATGTTTTTGGAGTAATCTGGATATATTTTTTTGATAATCAAGTGAAATTTCATCGTGAGAATCTCACAGAATACTTTACAACAAAGCAACATATGTTTTTCTAAACAAAAGCTTTCTCAGGTGTGTTCAAAGTAAACAAATTCTATCTACAGAGTGATTCATATAATTTAACACTTTGAAAAATGTGACCTTCCTACATAATGACCAATAATTTTACCTAAGTTTATGTATAAAAAAATCAAAAATTTTAAAAAATCCCAAATTCTAACAAATTCATTTGTAATAAATGAAAATTAGGTATAAACTACCAATTTCTACATTAAAAACAAGATTCAATGAAGAGAAAGTATTTAATTATGTGTGGGTTTTCAGTTAAATCATCACTCAGTCATGACTGAACTCATGTTCAGCAATTTGAAAAGAGAAATGAAAATTTCTATGTTTTTGACCACTTTCATTTGTAACTAGCGTTACTGCAGTTTCATCATATATGGACATTCTCAAACTTATACAATAAACCAACGATGATTCATTACATTCGCCAATATATTCAGGTACTTGATTGAGTACCTGAATTTAATAGGTTGTACCCGCAATGTTTATGCTTGTCAATTTCCAAGGATTTTAAATAATTGAGTTGCAACCCTTCCTTGCATAGTGCAGAATTTCCGTATCGTTTAGATTCGGAAACATCCACATCCGCATTTTGAACTGAAAATTCAGGTTCTCAATCAAGTACCTTAATGATATATATTGGCGAATGTAATGAATCATTGTTAGTTTATTGTATAAGTTTGAGAGAATGTCCATATAGGACGAATAGTCTGTTATGATGTTACTTTATGCTGATAGAAATGTGTCGAGGAATTATGTATGACAATGTCCGTATAGAATAGTTTGTGGGAGCAGCATTGAATAGTATGCTTCACAGACATCAAACAAATTGCTGTCAACAACGTTTACAAAGTAGATATCGACTTTATTCCTTCAAAAAAAACACGAAAACAAACAATTAAACAGGTCTAGCCCACTTCATGAAGCGATCGTAAGCGTCATGTAACATTGACGTTCTTTAGTGAACTCACCAATAACATCACTCGCTTTTTAACATACAAAACACATAATAATTTAATCAAATGTATTGTTACCAATAAGGAGAAAAATTCAGTGTCGGATAGATCAGGAGTATATTAGTTGACTTGTGATTCTTGTCCAAAAACTTTTATTGGCCAAACGAGGAGAACCTTTTCTCAAAGAGTAAATGAGCATAGGAGAGGTTTCTTGGATGTGAGGAAGACAGTGTGCAGCAAAATACGTATTGCGGTTTTTGTGAAGTGTCCAGTGAAAATCTCATAATAAAGTGGTACTCGAATAGAATACGTCCAATTATCGTCGAGTATCGGTCAATTCAATCATATGTCTCTTACTGGTTTTTATAGTTGATGTAAGAGATGAACACTTTTTGAATGAAAACATTAAATATATTAGACTCGGAAATGTTACAATGATATTAGTTGTGCTGAACTGTAAATTGCAATTTTCTCTTCGTATTTTTCCGAAAAATAATAATAATAGAGAAGAGAAAAGAGGAGGAAAAACGGATAAAATATCGAGATTTTCTTTTTGAACTCCGCAGTCTATCCAGTCTATCCAGACTGCTCTGTCAAGACGGCCTGCCACACTAAGGCAGAAATCTTAGCCGGACAGATGCAGAAGGCTGTCATTCTTGGCTCAGTGCGCTTTATCAGACCTAAGGATCAATTACCCCGCGGTGTGGGGAGTGGTAGTTGGTTGATAACGCTGGCGCGCCCTCCCGAATGTATCGGGGCGTCGGGGGATAGGGCCTGACCAGCGCATACTTCGATAATATATGAGAAACTGAAACTGAAAAGTATTACACTATAGTATACAATGATGAAAAAATATACATATTTTGAAGCACATAAGTACATACTCTTATTAAAAGAAATTTTAACTAGTGAATATATAAATAAAATATCAAATAATTATTTATTTTATATTTTATTATTTTTCTCTTTTTGATACTCATAGTAAATGCCATATTTAGGGTGTCATTTGTAGTAGGTATGTTTGTAATAATTGAGGTGTAGGTTCATCATATTCGGGGTGTAAGTCATATTTGTGCTTTGTCATATTCGGGTATTGTCTCATATTATCTTTGTTGTCAGCTTTGGGTATATGCAATCATATATGCACAAACGATTGGTGTTCTAACTTCAATCATTTTTAGAAAGTTTAGTTGATAAAATCATGAAACAATGCCCTTTATAAGGTTTTGTACATAATAAAACTATTTATTTATTTTTATAAACTCCGATCTAGCTTTCCTGTTTTGGCTGTTCTTGGTACTGTAATTGTGATCGACAGATTCAAGTTGTATTTTATTGTTTTTCACATTAATTAATAAGTTGATGCAGTAAGCCTGCCTTACGTCAAATACATTGGCGCCTCCAAATAATTTTTCACTGGAATATGTAGCTCTTCTGCCAAGGAATAACATTGAGCATTTCCAAGTTATATTCGTTAACACTTCCCCTGCCAATTATACCATTAGATGTGACTGTACCAGATCATAGTATAATACTTTCAAATGATTTACATCTAAAAATTTTTTCAAGTATTTGAGTTTATATAAAACACCATTCAGT
Organism: Leptinotarsa juncta; assembly: GCA_015342185.1. Taxonomy (NCBI): domain Eukaryota; kingdom Metazoa; phylum Arthropoda; class Insecta; order Coleoptera; family Chrysomelidae; genus Leptinotarsa; species Leptinotarsa juncta. Next base: position 8,884 of record WOGJ01251785.1, read on the forward strand.
TTTCCTACTCTATTTTCAATTTGAAGATCCCATTTAAGATGTCTGTCTATCACAATGATAGGGTTTTGATGGAATATTTCAACTCTTTTTGATTGTTTCAAAATAGATCGGACTAAGCTCACTATTCAAGAAGAGGACTACTAATAGTTTAGTAGATGAAAACAATCTACATATTTTTAAAATATGATAAACAATATCCTCTTCATAGGATTGCAATTTGGCATTTGCACTATCACATCTATTATTGGAGAACATTTCAACACCACATTGGAATTCATTTATAAAATATATATGAACTGTTATGAATAAATTATAAAATCAGAAACAGTTCCAAACGATCAGTCAGAATGCATGAAGGAACCCATAATACAATTTTTTAAATATTATCCAACTTCCACGGTTCCCATTTCGTTTTGATTTTTATTTCCTTCGAAGAACACTTGAAACTTCTGATCCGCGAATCTAAGTTTTGTTCTCTTTATTTCCCCGACAAAAACACTAAATTAAATTTCGTTTACCCTGCAGCCTGTGTGTACGGACTAGTGAAATTATGTTAAGCTATATTAATTGCAGCAAGGACGGTATTTGCTTTGTGCTCAAGAAAGTGAACTGGATTGCGCTTATATATAAAATGTGTGAGCCCTTTTACGGCTGAACCCTCATAATCCCTTTTAAATACTAAGAAGTTCCGTCCGAACGAATCCTTGAAGAAAATTTCCGAGGAACAAATACAACTAACAAACTAACTGGCTCCTTTCAAAGGCTCACTGAAACTAATAGACGAGTGATATCTAAGAATTTGTTCATTCTTGAGTTTGCCATTATTAGAACTTGTCAATAATTATCCTATCCTTTGATTGATATCAGAAATGGAATGTTACATTTTATAGTGATATGCTGTATGCAGTCTGTCAATCAATGGCAACATTTATACAAATTATATAGTTTCCATTAAAGAATTCAATGTTCATATGAAAGTAGGTGTTTCGAATTTGTGTCTGAAGGTAACTTCTCTGCATGATCTACACATCTTTTTGTAGAGTTTGAAATTCATTTCTTCCTATCTTTGAAACGATATAGAAGTAAAAAACCAAAACCTTTCTTTCTCAAAAATGATTTCCTTTTGCAATTACATCCCTATCAATTCAAAGAAGATTCCTATGGCTGGAATTTAATCAAATAAGCCAATGAATATCATTATGTACTGTCATCAATGAT
>WOGJ01251963.1:0-10713 GCA_015342185.1 Leptinotarsa juncta
ATATATATATATATATATATAAACATATATATATATATATATATATATATATATATATATATATCCTATATCCATACATTATAAAGCATAATAGATGAATACAATGAAAAAATTATTAGAGAAGAGAAATTATTGAGAATATTAAATTATTTTGATGTCCCTTTGAACCACATATTTTTCCTAACAAAATAATTAATATATTCTTTTAACGCAACTATTATTCGGATCAATCAAATTACGAATATCCATTCTATTTGAACCAAGTGAATCGTTTCTCATTTTGATCCTGAACAAATTTGTGCTTTTAATTCCATATTTAATATCAGTTGGCAGGGAATTGAATAATCTTTCGCAAGGTAAGTGTGGCATCTCTGGGCTAAGGTTCTTGTAGCCGGATTTGTTTTAAGATTTGCATTAGTTTTATCGGTGGAATATCGATGATCTACAAATTGCTTATTTCTTTCTCTGAATTGGAATAACACAACATCTATAAATTAGTGCTGCCTTTTATCGAGAAGTAGTGCCTCTTTGAATAGTGCGTCCAATTTTTTCAGATAGGTTTTGGCCACCCCAACCAAGTATACCATACCTCAACCTAGATTCTACAAGTGCACTATAAATGATTCTCATTTGCGGTAATGAGAGTTGGCTTGAGCGTCCCACCTAAGACATTGGTCTATAGTTATACCTACGTATTTTGTTTTCTCAACCGCGTTATCTGGCTTGTTTCCCTGTGTTATCTCCTTCAAAATTTGGCAAATCACTCCTACTATTAGCGAAAAATACAAAAAAAGTTTTCTTGTAGTTTACCGTCAGCAAATTGTGATTAAACCAAGTTATTATTTTCTCGAGGTCATTTTCAACTATTTCTTTGAGATCGATCCAGTTTTTCCCATGGTATACAATAGCTATGACATCAGAAAAACTTATTATTTTTCCACGTGAATTTAAAGTGAACAAATTGTTAATGTATATAGAGAAAAAAACTGGACCCAAGAAGATTCCCTGTGAAACTGCGGTCTTTCAGGTAGCTGTTGAATAAGTCATATGCAGTACCTCTTATTCCTATGTTCTGCAAAGTTTCCAACAACTGAGGATGACTAACCATGTCAAAAGCCTTTGCTAGATCCAAAAACACACAAAACGTGGTATTTTATTGGCAGACGTTTTCATAGATTTCACTTGTTAATAAAGTAATAGCATCTTGTGAAACAGTTTAGTGGAAATCTCACAATGGAGTGTTTCTATACTATTTTAATTGTGTGATAAGTGATAACATTCGACATATTATCTCATTTGAAAGAAGTCATAGACTTGTGAATTTCATCGAGACGTTCATTCCATATGATTTTGAAATAGTAATTCTCCATCTACGTTAGTTTCCTCTGGACCAGTTACTCACTGAGTACAGATACTATTCTAGTTTCATACTTTGAATTCTCAAGAGGTCACTTCCGCAAAACGAACTTTAGAGGATTCATGAAACTCACAAACATATTTAACCTAACCCATATTCATTAGAGTTCTCTTAATTACTACACGCTCCATTACACTCATTATAGAAGCGAGTCCATAGTGTAGACTGATTTTTTTTTCATGCAATAACCACAGTGCTTCTACTTCTCAGAAATCGTTAAAAGTATCTTTAAAAGCCAGTGAGATGCAGAATTACGAATAACTTGGAACCCTATCAAATATTTTGTAAGTATACGACTAATCCCCAGGAGAAATCCTCTGCATGAGATTGTTAAACTGCAGTTCAGGTGAGAAATGCCACAGATAAATTATTAGCGAGGGATTCATGACGTCAGAATATATTTTAAATTTGATAAGCGTATTGGCAGTCACGATCTGTCTCCAGATATGGGAAACGGGCGCTATACGAGGTTGATCCCAGAAGTACCCAGCCCAACAAAGAAAATACAAAAATTTTGGAAAAAATAAATTTACTCTACTTGCAGCTCTATACACTTTTCCCAGCGAAGTTCAACAAGGTCATTTTTATAAAAGTTGGAAATTCTCTGACCACTGAATCATCTTTCAAGTTGAGGAAAATAAAATAATCCGAGAAGGCTAAATCTGGCGAATAAGGTGCATGAGGTAGCAATTCATAGTTTAATTCATTAACTTGTGTCATTGCGATAATGGCTTTGTGAGCTGGCGTATTGCCTTGATGAAATAATCATTTTTTTCAATAAGTTTGCATAATATTCACGGTTGATTGTTTTTACCAGATAGTCGATGAAAATTATTCTACGTGCATACCCAAAATCCAATGCTATGACCTTATCTGCAAATTAAACGGTCTTTGCCTTTTTATAAGCCGGTTCTCCCTGTTTTGATTGTTCTTTTATTTCGTGTGTCAAATAATGGACCCATGTCTCATCCATGGTTATGAAATGACGCAAGAATTGCGTCACTCAACTGAAACATCTTCACAACACTGTTTTTTCTCGAGTGTGAGCAAACGCGGCACTCATCTTGCATAAGACTTTCTCATGTCAAAATTTTCAGGTACTGAACGATGTACCCCCACTAAGTCTGCTAGCTCGTGCACTTTGAGTAGACGATCGTTCAGTACCGCTTTGTGGATTTTTACTGACCGTTTCTGGAGTCGTCACCTCATTTGATCGACCACTGCCATGCTCGTCTTGGTAGCTCGTATAGCCTCGTTTAAATTCCACTATCCAATATTTTACTATAGTAAACAAGAGAGCAGACTCACCCAATCCAGTTTAGCTTTTATATTGGTTAAGATGGTGGCTTTTAAATGAAAGTATTGTACCACATAACGATGACCAATTTTCTTCATTTTCACAAATTCATCGAAAACGTTCGCTATTGATAGCTGCCAAACAAGTAGTGAACAACACAGCGTCTTCAAACTTGAAAAATATTTTTAATAGATTGTGTACTTTCTAATACAGTAATATTTTTCAAACCACTAACGCCAACTCCAGGTCAGGCCGGGTACTTCTTGAACCACCCCGGCACTATATATAACAATGTATCTATAGCACCTAAGAAAAGTTGAATCAAATCATTATTCAGCGGTAGACAACTATAAAGAAAATAATAAACTAGGCAACCATGGAACATTCGTATGTTTTAAAATAACAATTGAATAATTACAACTTCATTTTCTGATTGAAATGGTTGTGTACCATGAATAGTGTTGCATTGAAAATACATCACATAATCCTCAAGGTTATCTCAATAACCTACTAGATGTTCGAATCAGACTGAATTGTTGAAGTTCTTCTCAAAGGAGCAACCAAAATAGCTACCTCCATGGGTTGCTACCCTAAAAATATGCAAACGACTTTCCCATCCTAGTCCAGAGCAAATAAAATAGAGTGGGAGGATGCACTAACTCTTACTATTACGAGATAAATAGAAGAAGGAGTCCAAATTGCCCATTTACCAAGACGATCAATCTAATAGGACTTCGAAGTGACGAAAAACAACTGTCGGGAGAATTATTGTAAATCTGAGAGTAGTATTAAATCCCAGATTCACCTGGAAGTATCACCCAGCAGCAACAGGTGGTAGAATACTCCAGACGGGTAAGGTGTTAACCGTGGAGGAGTCATCCTTGGAAACACCTCAACTTGAGTAGTGTGTATACATACTGAGAAGATATAACTTTGAGCCTATTCAGAGTCACCTTCAAGATACAGGGCGATCTGTCATCGTCAAAAACCTAATCAGCGTAATACGGGGCTCTGTGTGGTGGATTTCCTTCCCCTAGCTACTCGTAGCACCTTAAATTGACTATAAGGTAACCGGAATATCCGACTCTGACTATACAAAAGATTGTCCTCGAATAAATGACCTCAACTGTTACATGGGATCAAAATCATCTACTTCTTCGTTCTCAATTTCTCAATCACATCTAAGAGGTTAGATGGTACTGTCATGAAGCGATTTATCACCTCCGTGAGACTAAAATATCTCGTGAATCTGAGTTGCATCAAATTTTCGAGCAGTACCTACATTCCAAATTTGCATTAGTAGGGGAAACAAACTCCTCCTGAGGATGGCATAAAATGCTTAGGCTCAAACGATGATTCTCTCAAACTGGTGGCTGAAAAGCCCTGCATGGCTGAATCTAATGTATCGTTAAGTATATCTGACTCTCAGATACCCAGTTGTGTCTCCTGACTGGTGGGTGCAGCTACAAGAGGGTGCCACCAAGAAATGCGTTATGGGAGACCTACTTACCAAATCACACATTTGTTTTGCTTACCTATCTGATAAAGGTAGTCGTAGACTAACTAGATTGACGAGAATGTATCATAGTTTGTCAGCCTCGGAATGGATTATTCTTAACAATGAAATCCAAGGCCTCGCTGTGAATTGGATTAGTGCCTCAGCTTCTAACAGAGCCTCACTCTTACCATGATAGAAAATCGAAAGGACATGGGAGCTGAAACCAGATATAATATGTAAACTCATGATAACGTGTACAAGAACAAAAGAAGTAACTGATATTACTGGAAAATTAACCGAGCTATAAGGAATTGGGCCAAACCAAAATTTCTGGAATACATATGATACAGAAGAACAGAAGTACACTTTCTGAATAAACTTCACAGTTATAGTCGCATACGACAAAAAATGGTATATGAACAGCTATGACAAAATGGTTTAGACTTTCACGGCTGAGGTTTACAGTGACACTGCTTGCTGTGTCATCGAATAGCAAGCCGTGATGGTTAAACCTCTGAAGAAGCTAGCCACTCGCGCCAACGAAACGTAGCGAAACGTCAGGAAGAAATTCCAAAAATCCACGGCTTTCAAACTCGAAAAGCCATGACACTGATGAACAGCTATACTGTTTACTTTCTTGGCAGAAACACTCGGTATTCTGATGGATCAAAAATGGAACATGGGAAACATGTTGGGAATAATTAATATTTCAGCTACCTCTTTGCTCTGTATACATCTATCTTCCAAGCAAAACTGTTAGAAATATTTCAATATTTTGCAAAGAGTAATAATATCAACGAAATGGGCCGATTAATTTTCTTACAAAGAGATTTATGGCATTGATGTGTTCTCACAGATGTGTCTAGTGTTGTCGAAACTTTTCTGGAAATGCCGTAATATCTAAGCTGCCTTATGAGGTAGACATGGATCATCAACACACAGGACCCTCTGAGTCCACAAAAATCATACGATATCAAATTAGAATAAACATTTATGCAAAATCATTCCTGGTAATATGACTACTTGCAATGCAATGAACAGACAGAGACAGCTGGTCAGTCTAGAAGAATGACAAATATTCAATAAAATACTGAAAACATTATTGTTGGAATAAGTGTCATGAACAGGCAAAAAAAATTCAGAGAAATAGAGGGTTAGACGACTCCAAAACAGCAAAAAGCATCTTGCTCCAGAATCTGAAAATGATCTATTTGAATGTCAAGATCCATGTGATGTTCTGATGATCATTCTCATGCAATTGAAACAATAACAACTGAGTGCATCATTCATTTTAGTTTCAATAAAATGTCGCCGTATAAATCACAGCAAAAAATATTATTTAAAGCCGTTTGTTTCGTAATTTATCGATGCGCGACGTATTTCATATGAACTTTCGCGTACAAACGAACATATGGCGGCAGGCAGCATTTCACTCGGGCCATAGAATGACCGTCCACTCAATTATGGTCACACATTACTTTGACAAACATGAAAAATGCAGGCATTTTTCATTTTTGTTTCCAAATGGCCGCTTGAGATTTTAAGTGACGCTGCAGTGAAGTGGGATTCATTTGTGAACTGAAAGAAATATTAGATGGTTACTGTGATAGATTGTAATATAAATGTTTCATAGATTATGATGGATATGATTTCATAGATTATGAAAACCAAAAAGTAATTTGAAACCGGTTATGGTATAATACAAATTAACTAGGATGAGGATGAGGAACACTTGTCACAAGTCTGCAAATTCAATTCAGTCAACGAAAGCAAAAGGAACTTCAATAAAAACTCACTACTGTTGACCACAAACAATCCTAGAAAGTGAAACCTCTTATAATTGAAAATGTCCTCGAAAACAGTCAGTTTCAATGTTAACAAATCAGTAATTCATTTGAGGAAGTTCACAATGACTCCTAAGTTCAGAAATGAATTTTAATAGAGGTTTTATATTTATCGTTAATTCAACGTCACAAAAACGTCTTACCTTCTAACCATTTATCGATTGCGCCAAGTGATGGCCACTTACGTTCCTCTTTCTATAGTAAAGTAGACTGCGCTGTCACTTTATACATGGTATAAATTATTCCACAACAGCTGAAACTCCTTGGTGTACATGTAGGATTTCCATCTCAAGTATCGACCCATGAAAACATCTTCAATGATATATGTTGAAAAGAAGATATTTGTCAGCTAAAAAAGATGATGAATGAATCTGTTGGTTTCCCTGCGTTGATAACACTTTTGTTATTTGAGGTCACGGAAAAACTGAAACAGTTTCTAGGTAATATCAAGTCATTTTGCTTTCGCATATAGTTAACCATTGAAGAGAAAAACTTCAAATAGATTTCTAGATATATAGTCCACAGAAAAACTCTGTCACATAATAATATCCAAATGGAAGTATACCACGTAATGGAATATGAAAAAACTGCTTTTAACTGCATTACCACGCATTGCTCGATAGGAAGTATATTGAGATTTACGAGCATTTTTCATTTTTGTTTCCGAATGGCCGCTTAAGATTTTAAGTGACGCTGCAGTGAAGTGGGATTCATTTGTGTACTGAAAGAAATATTAGATAGTTACTCTTCTCCTTGTATAGTAAGGTGGACTGCGATGTCAATTTTTACATGTTATATATTATTTCACAACAGCTGAAGCTCCTTGGTGTACATGTAGGATTTCCATCTCAAGTATCGACCCATGAAAATATCTTCAGTGATATATGTTGAAAAGAAGATATTTGTCAGCTAAAAAAAGATGATGAATAAATCTGTTGGTATCCCTACGTTGATAACACTTTTGTTATTTGAGGTCACGACAAAACTAAAACAGTTTCTACGTCACATCAACTCATTTTGCTTTCGCATATAGTTAATCATTGAAGAGGAAAACTAAAAACAGATTTCTAGATATATAATCAACTGAAAAACTCACTGGATAATCTGTCACATCTACTCATACTTACTCAAGCTAAGCTGTTTCTCAACGATAACTCAAAGCAAAATCCAACGAAAAAACCTGATATAACCAAAACCCTCGTTTATCATGCCACTATGATTTGTGAGCCTCATCTTCTTGAAGAAGAACTTTGTCATCTAAACCAATCTCTATAGACAAACGGAAATCCATCATAGAATACTTCGACCAAAATTCAACCGACAGCTGTAGGTACACTACATTTGCTCTACATAAACAAATTCACTGACCTCATTGAAAAACTTTCTCATCAGAACTACTACAGTATTAACACCTGAATATAAGAACACGAGCGTAACTACCGCCTCATACAACCATATTAATAAGCAATTGGAGATAATTTCCTAACGGAAGTATACCACGTAATGGAATATAAAAAAACTGCTTTCAACTGCATTACCACGCACTGCTCGATAGGAAGGACATTGAGTTCTATGCACATCCCAATAATTCCAGTAGAAAAAGGAAAGATTTATCAGTCGATAGAGTATGAAAGGAAGAGAAAAATGGACAAAAATATAACTTCAATCGACATTCCACCAGCAGCATACCTGTCAACAATCTAGATCTTTCGGAACAGCCTATCACCCAATCAGGGGTTAGTATTCGCATGGACACAGTGCAAAACCTCAACTTCAACAAAGAGTTAGTGAACAGAATTGTTCAAATAAAACAAAATGACTGAAAGGAGCTACTGCTCTCAGTATATAGACCAATAGTTGGACAATACAACAACTGAAACTGAACTATTCAACGAGTATGTGTTTGATGAGCATTGAAAATTAAAAACTGAGTTACAGAAAACTGTTTCAGGTGAAATTTCATAATTTTCAAGAGAAATTTGTCTACACACTGGGCTTGATGAGAAACACAATTCTGAACTTGGCTTACTTCAACTCGTTCGCCACTTCGACCAAATTATTCCTGAACAGATAATAATAACGAATAAATCGTTGAAAACATGAAGAGTAGCGGATATATTTGAGGTTATACTCCAGGCGATAATTCTCATAACATCAATATCACTAGTATTTCATTCAACATTTGGGCTTTTAAATCTCATATTTATGCAATTTTTTGCGTAATTCTATAATTCAAAGTTGAAATCTTCAGATCGTTTCTTTAAGTGTGGTTATCAGACCAGGTGAAGACAGCATAAGGGCTTTTTGAGTGCGCATCGATCATGAAAGGGCAATTAAACAAAAGGCAAAATTCGGCGGTAACGGTTATTACGAATTTTTCGAAAGGTTCACAATATTGTGAATTTTGGCAGCGGTATCGGGTATTACGAATTTTAGCTGCTGTTCTGGTATTGCGAATTTCGGTGGAGGTTATAGTATATTTGGTGAACGTTTAGGTTATTTTGATGTGTCCAATATTTTTTATTCAAATCTGTTCCAACTAGATATACAATTTGAATATAATGAGAATCATCAAATATTTACAGATTACCGTATATTCCGGTTGAAACGAGAATTCCAGTTAAAACATTCCGAACATTTCTTTTGAAACGTGCCACCCTGATAAGTCATTCAATATTAGAACTATAGAGAAATCGTGAGACACTTAACTTTACTTTTCAGATGGAGTACATTTCACCAAATAACTTGCTGACCATCACTTCCCCTAATATCGCACATTAAAAATTTGAAATGGAAATAACGGTCTAGTGATACCTTAATTGAAATTTCTCATTCTGTCTTCAACTCTAAAGTTTTGAAATTATAACGAAGAGCAATTTCGGAAAGTATTTATCAATTTTCAAAGGTCAATAACAACGAACTGAAAAGTGAAACTGAACAAAAAACTTACTGTATCAAATATTCGGATTGGACACTATAAACTCGCATAAAATAGAGTAAACGAGCTTCTGTTATTTTTATCACATTTTAAAGAATATCAGGTGTTAGTAGCCGACAATACCTAGTTATTTATACAATGTTCAAAAGGAATGTTACTTTTCACCATAACTATATTCGGCAGTTAATTCAACAATAGTAATTATGAGACAGAAATATGCCTACATACCATATCCAGGTGCACGAGTAATATGTACTTGATACTAATTTATTTGTTTACGGAGTGTTTCAACTATATCACATTACAATTTATTTCCATAAAATAATGACAGTAGTTGTCTGCTCCTTTCGATTCGAACAATTTCTGTGAAAAAAGTCCAGTGGAGTCAAGTAGGGGATCTGGGTGGTCATTCTTCAGAACATTTATTCCAATCCATCGACCCGAAAAATTAAAGTAGATGTCGTTTATATGAATATACAAAAAGCCTTCGATAGAATTAACCTGAAAATTTTACTGCGAAAGCTGGGTTTTTTAAGATTCTCTTCTAAACTATTGTCTTTATGTGATTCATATCTCTTCGATAGGCGGCAATATGTCGAATTCCAAGAATATTGCTCTTTCATAATAACGCCAACTTCAGGAGTACCACAGGGTTTTAATCTTGAGCCTCTTCAATTCCTCCTGTTCATTAATGACCTCACACTGGATCTTCAGTGCTCCACTCTATTATATGCTGATGACTTGAAAATTTATCAAAGTATCTTCACAACTCAAGATTGCATTTCGTTACATCATGATATCAACACAGTACATGTATAATGTGCTACAAACCACCTTGAGTTGAATATTAACAAATGTTCAACTGTTACCTTCTTGAAGAAAGAAAATGCATTGATGTTTCCATACAATAATACAATCCTGAGTCGTTTGACTCAAATGCGCGACCTAGGCATATTATTTGACCAAAAGATGTCATTCAATCCAATAACGGAATAATCTCGGAAAATCAGCATGGGTTCAGACCGAGAAAGTCAACCATATCTGCAGTACATCGCTTCTATAGCGAAATAACGCGCCTTATTGATGCTGGCGAGTAACCCTGTTGGGATATTTTGTGATCTCAGCAGGGCATTCGACTGTGTAGATCATAATATTTTGATAAAGAGGCTATACCATTATGGTGTAAAAGATAATGCATTTACATGTATTACAAGCTTTTTACAGAATCGCAAATGAGTTGAGGGTTACAAATTCTACATTATCTTATATCAACGTAGGTGTTCCACAGGGTTCTATTTTGGGTCCTGTGTTATTTCTACTGTATATTAATAATATTGAAAGACTATGTGAAAATGTTCATGTTACAATGTATGTAGATGATATCTCTGTACTTGTGTCAGATCATTCTGATGAAATGCTCGGAACACGTTGTAATAAGCTGATCCGATCATTGGCTACATGGTCATATAACAACTCATTATTCTTCAATGTGGATAAGACACAATATCTCAAGTTTCACAACCGTCAAAAAATTTGTACAAAACCCGATCTCAATGTAAATGATAAACGAGTTTCCAAATCTGCCACCCATGTCAAAGTTTTTAGGAATGTGCATTGATGAACATCTCGATTCGAAAGTACATTTGAATTGCAGGGGTTATATTTTTTTTTAGGAGTGATTAATTTTTGGGAAAGAAAGTTTTTGGCTTTCTACTACTC
>WOGJ01252056.1:0-11323 GCA_015342185.1 Leptinotarsa juncta
AAGCTAGTTCACTCATTTTATCGGATTCAAAATCTGTCCTCCTTTTCCTTACTAACTATAAAAGACATCAATAAAAATTCACTTCGTTTTGAAATTATAAAACTTTCGAGTACTTCTTCAGTAATGAAATTGACATTGTTTTCATTTGGATCAAAGGCCGTTCGGGTATTGCCGGAAATGAAAAACTAGAATTGATGACTGATATCAACTCCCCGCAAGATATAGTCTCAGACGATAGATATAAAATACGACTAAATTGGGGGAGACTCGAAAGAATTCTCTTCTAAATCAAAAAATCATTATTCATTAATTCACCCCACTATCCCTAAAAGTATCCCCCACATAGACGTCAACTTTTCAAGATTTTTTACGCCACTACCATCACACGAATGAAAATGAAGTTCCCTGCACATCTGGCAAAAATAGGCATTGATGTGAATCCATTATGCTCTTGTGACAATTTTTCTTTAGCAGATATAAATCACATCCTATTCATATGTCCCAACTTCGAACTGTTCCGGACGGATTTCTTGAATAATTTACTTTCCTCGAATGTTTCGTGTCCAACTAATATAACTGTGCTTTTAGCTACACTAAATGAAATTCTAAAATTCATAATTGAATCTAATAAATCAATATAAAAAGTAGTAGGGGGAGAGGTTGCAAAAAAAAAAGATTTCGCTCGGATGCAAAAAGTTCAGCTCCATAAGAAAATACATGGGATTTTGCGCTCGGACCAAGTTTGTTTATCTTCTGTACGCGGGGTAGATTTTGATTGGTTGACTGAATGACGGCAAAAGTGGAGGGGTGGGGGTATTCTGTAGAGGGCTTTGAAGGCCAAGGCCCAGTTCGTAGATAATGGACGTCTGGCAGAGACGAAGCTCAGACCATTGTCACTTCCGTGAGAACTGGGTCTGAGATCCAAAAATTGCCAGAATAAACCTGCTCAAATTTGCACGTGTTTTTTCATAAGGAATGTCATAGAACTCTTATAGCTATATTACTCTGTAGACTCCAAAATACTTTCCTTCTGCAGCCTTAATGAATATACATATAATGAAATTAATGGAGAAATTCCTGAAAAAATTGATGGTTTGGTTCGTGTCGTATGGGGTGCCCCGCTCTGTATTAAAACCACATTGAAATATTTTCATGTATATTTCAATTAAATATTTTTTATAAATATTTCAGTATCCAAGAATCATCACAGGGATCACAAAATATTATTTTTGATGTTTTACATCTGCCCCTGTAAAGACATGCCCAAGAAACCATTGTATGTCGAACCACGTATTGCGTTTTTGTAGAACTTTTTAGTGAAAATCTCACAATAAAGTGTTTTTTGAATACGTTATTGTTTTTTGTTGTAGTATCATTCTTCATATGTTTTGAATTCAATTGTTATTCATGTTCATATAGCGACTCTATTTGTTTACAGTTATTTTAGTTTTTTCAAGTAACAGTTATAATGTTATGTGACGTTTATTATCACAATTAATAAATATCATTATCATTATAGAAAATGATTATTGCAATCAGCTCAACCATACCACATTTTATGATGACGAGAATAAACCAGTGAGAGTTAAGAAGAAAAATTAAAATACTGTAACGAATCCGAAGCCGGCCCTGACCGATATCTCAGCCAGTAAACACATGACTCACTGCGAACCGTTGCGAAAAGTATAGATGAGTGCCGAAACGACTAGGGAGATCTAGAGTGATCGTTGTCGAAATAAAAGCCGGCTTCCCGTCCCGAGACGGCAGTCTGTATTCAGAAAGCGAATCGTGCATTTAAATAAAGAATTCGAACAGTGAAGATAAATTAAGCGTGACTTGCTAAGTGCTGAATATAAATTATTTGCGACAGTGAAATAGTGTTAAAAATAAATTTGTTTAAGACAGTTAATTCTTTAATTCGTTACAATATCGAAAAAACCTAAGGAACAGTACGACAAAAACATTCGACACAAGCAGCCAACGAGTTGAACCAACCGGATAGTTTGAACTATGTTTTTCAAGTTTAAGCGAATAATGCTAACTAATACAAAATACTTGAGATATTTTCAGTTTGAGAAATTTTCTTCGGTACATACATAAAATGTTTCGAAATGGAATTACAACTCCATGGTCTGGAAACAAAAGAGTAATAAGATGCATGCAATCCTATTGGCCTGATAAAAGACAACTACCTGACAAAATACTTCCATACTTACGTGTACTTACGTGTACTTACGTTTGCTTATCATAATAGATGCTAATACACGCTGGCTCGAGATCACCACGTTATTAACAATTAATGTGCTTTGTGAAGTGTTTTCGAGATTAGGTCATCCGAATATATTTGTGTTGGATAAAGGTTCTCAGTTAACCGCTGAAGAGTTCGGATCATTTTACAAGTCTTATGGTATCACACGTATTCAATGAACACTGTATCACCCCGAAAAAAATGGACTCGTAGTTAGTGAAGAAGAAAAAAATCAGGGTGAACGTTAACAAAGTTTCTTGCTGATCGTAATACTATACAACGTTCGACAGGTAGGGCTTCAAGCGAATTGATGTTTGATCGACATTTACCAACTGAAACCTGACATTTGGAAACATGGATAAGGTTGAAGTTGATCAGAAACGAATTCATGATCATGGTTCAAAGGGGACTCGATCTTCCATCCTAATCTTCCATCCTAATAATTCACTAGGTAAAGGATCTACAACAGGACCCGCAATGGATCAAAATATACCATATCAATACATCTTTGGGGTAAACGGAACACCAAAAAAAGCATGGAGACCAGTTGAGACTTCGTTTGAATTAACCTAACTAAGCAGTGCAAAAACAGGAACATGCATAAGATTCTGAGAAACCTTTTATGACAAGTGTTTATAATGTACTGCAAAATGAAGATCCTGCCAAAGAAAGCATGGCACAACTTGTGAATATGGACATACAGCCAAAAACGACATTATTCAAAAAAAACAGGCGATCGTTCCGGAACTCTGAAGAAACTCGTCCCAAACCGAAAACTACCTGCTCCTTATCGTGACTGAGTGAAACACCCATTCCTTATTTGGTAGTGAGAAATATCATATCACGTTTCATAGGTTTTGAATTCAATTTTTATTCATTCATGTTCATATAGCGATTCTACTTGTTTACAGATTTAGTTTCGGTTTTTCAATTGACAGTTGACGTTTATTATTACAGTTAACCTTCATCGTCCTGCACCAGAACTGACAATAATTTCAAATCTATTCTATACAACAGATTTTAATTTTGAACAAAAGTCATCAAGGAAATCAGAGTTTTATATCGGTCGATTTTGGGGATTTTCACCTTTCTCCATTACAGTTTTTATTTTTTCCAGAACGTGAAAGGTGAAAATCTTCAAAGAAGACCAACAAAAACAGTTTCAACTAATTCCGTATCATTAAAAGAAACGAAAATATCAATATTGTTTCGAAAACTATTCTCACCTTTCATATCGTTCATTATCTCTGTATATGTTTTTCTGACTAAATCCAATAATCCGTTTATGCCAGGTTTGATTGCAAAACATCTTTGTAACATCGCTGATTGTCCTTTTGATGGATAGACATTTTCATTTATAGATTTCCTCACCAAATTTTTGATTTCAATGAAGTTCTTATTCTCTAATGTTTTTCTCAGTTGAACAAAAAAGGGTGGTTCAAATTCGATAATTATCTCTTTCAGAGGATCGATGAGTTCCAATAAACTATTTAAATGCAGAACATAGTTGAGCTGGCGAATTGAGAGATTTTGCGGGTCACTTGTAACCAGTGTTCCAATACTTAGGAGCGAATCAATATTAGACATTTTTTGTAGGAGGACCTGAAAAAATTGTGTATTCATTTGTTTCGAATTATTTGATACATTACCCGCAAAGAAGATAATGCTTCAGGATGTTTAGCTAACTCATCAACGCAGTTCAGACGATCAGTAATCAAATTAACATCACATGGTGGCTGGAGAATTATGGATCTCAATGTCCGTGCACCTATTTTGGTCTGACAGTGATTCAGTACTCCGAAAAGACTTGCATATTTATTACCTTGCGATGGTTTTGTACTGCAAACCAGTTCAAGCCGATCTGCAGTTGAAACATCTGAAAATTGACATTTTGAATAGAACTGGCCGATACTCGATGAAAATCCTTGATAAAACTAATGAATAAACTAAATAAAAAATCAGCCAGGGAAGCACTGCGTATAGACTGGATTTTTGTCCACTACTGAAGACGAAATGTTAAGATAAGTATTGTATGATTATTTATCTTTTTTTTTTGATAAGCAAAATGATTGAATAGGGCAAGCAACAGATAAATAGAACATTTTTCTTTGTGAAAAATACTTTGAATTTACGCAGTAACTTATCGGAGTGAACTTAACGGCCGGGGCCTCAATCTGTCTACTCCCCAAAACTCACTACCAGTTATCTCTAAGATCTCAATCTGCCTTCTCCTTAGATTGAACTGAGGTATCGATGGGTGTTCGGTGGTATTTATATCGGCGGGAGGTACTGAAATGGAAATGTGGGAGCGGGGCTTCGATTCCCCCAAGGACAAAATGGACAAAATTGTCAATGAATCCCAGGGTGTATATGAGATTCCATGCTCCGATTGCCATACAACATATGTAGGCCAGACCAACAGACGTGTGACAAGTAGAGTATACGAACATCAACCTGCTGTCTGAAAGTCAGACCCATCCTCAGCCTTGTCCAAACATTATCAAGAGACGGGACACAATATTGACTTTGCGGACACTAATACCGTCGCCACAGCGGAAATATACAAGTTCAGAAAAGCGACCTTCCTGGACAAACGTGATAACGGCAGAGACTTCTAACTACCTGGAAACCACCCCACCACTTCAGTAGCTCCCGCTGATATAACACCCATCGTTACCTCAGTTCAATTCAAGGAGTAGGCAGATTGAGACCCCAGAGAGAACTCCTGACGAGTCCTGGAGAGTAGGCAGGTTGAGGCCCAGGCGTCAAGTCACATCAATTTCTTGAAAATGGCTCCAAAATCGGAGCCGAAAGCCGAAACACAAAACTCCAGACGCGGTTCAACCCGGAAACAACGACAACATTTTAATTATTACAAAGTCAGATAAGGGCAACGTAACATTTGTTAGGGACAAAGATCAATACGATTTAATATCGAGTGATCTCATTGTGAATAACAGCTGTTATGTTGAACTTCGCTCAGACCCAACTTCTTCTATACATACAAAAAGTAACAAATTAAACAAATCTCTACATATGAACAATGAGATCGATGAAATGATAAAAAATAACTTTATATAATTCAGTTTCTCCAAAATTCTATTCACTCCCTGAAATTCATAAACCTTCGTTATCTGGTAGACCAATAGTAGCCTTCATAGGATCACCCACAACATCCATTGCTTCCTTCCTTGCTGATATTCTTACTAAAGCACAAGATTGTCTAACTTGAAAGACAAAACTCCCCGCACAAACTGTTCGAATGTAATTTACTGTATACCTTGTCGCAGCTGTGATAAAGAATATACAGGACAAATATCCAGATTATGCGTGACACGTTGCTAACTTGTGGTCCTTGGTTGCAAAAATATGTTGTATTGAACTTGAATGCAGGCAGTCATTGGGTAGCTTACATTAGAAACGTATGTGCTGTACAATATTTCGAAAGTTGGAAATGGCATAACGATTACATATAACAATGACCGGAATTGAAATTTTGACCAAAGTAATTGCGGACATCTGTGTCCACAGTTTCTATTTCATGATGCATGCATTAATACTTAGAGATAAATCTTTGCGAGATTTAATCGATGCTGAATTGAAAACTTTATCGATTGACTATTTGATTGAGAATTCTGAACCTTGGAAATTGTTGGATGTTTGGTAAAGATTACAAAAGGATCACCAACATCGATTCGATTTGCAGAATCGTTTACCATGTTTCATCCATTACCTACAAGATGTGCCTAAATTAGCTGCATCATCATTACAAAAAGCAATGTAAAATCTATTTATCAGCGGAAACGTTGAGAGGATTAAAGGAGATGGTAGAGTGATCTTGGTAAACGATGCTGGTGCTTTCATGTTTCAATCTGCTACCTATGAGCAAAATGGTAAAGAATTGGAAGCAGTTCGTGCAGTTGGAATTGTTAGTACTGTTAAAGGCTTTTTCACCTATACCGATGAAGATATCAAACACTTGGCAATCTCAGGATGGAAAGAACCTAGACATCATTCAAACTGCATCTTTAACGTTCAACATGCTCAAACCCATTAGACACTTCTTGAATATTTTCAATGATTATCAGTGTTTTTCAAAATCGAAAAGACTCTGCTACACCAACACAGAAAACGGAAGTTAAGTTGGAAATTAAAAATATCGAACTCAAAGTTAAACTCATTCCGTTCGGAAAATTGGAACTCCATATGCTGCCTGTTCTCACATAAGGTGAGAGTGAGTGAGTCAAGACTCGTTTCTCGAAGTCCTCACTATGTATGTTTCTAAACATACAATCACACCAAAACCAATCATATGATCCAACAATATTCGATCATTTAAATATCATCAATATAACCTTGACTGTAAACAGTGGACATTACTCCAAAAAAATATGCATCTGAATTTATTTTGCGGAAATAAATTTTTTGCAAGACTATTTCAACTACGCACAATTTGGTCTTATCTACAAATTGACTGATTAAAATAAACCTCTTACCACTACCGTCGACTTTACAGAAAAATCTCTGTAATCGATTGTTCCAGAAGGGACAAATGCATTAAAAGTTCCAGTGTTAATGTAATACTTGAAATCGAAGATCTGAAGGATTTTCACAAAATACATGAGCCTATTGCATCGTTGTGCACGACACTCTCATTG
The DNA here is from genome assembly GCA_015342185.1 of Leptinotarsa juncta. Taxonomy (NCBI): domain Eukaryota; kingdom Metazoa; phylum Arthropoda; class Insecta; order Coleoptera; family Chrysomelidae; genus Leptinotarsa; species Leptinotarsa juncta. The sequence goes on from WOGJ01252056.1 coordinate 6,907, forward strand.
AACACCTCCCACTCAGTGAAATTATTGAGAAATGGAACTGACCATGTGATTTTGCTTTAGTATCAATCGCAGAGTCAACACGAGAATAGCTGTTGTGAATATTCAACGTTTCATCATCGAGCAATTACATCCTAAGGAGATAGCTTTTAGGATTGGAATTCAATGTTATAACTTTTTACTGCTGCCAAATATACCATTTTTCTGTTTGAATAAAGAAGATCGCCGTACCGCCTGTTACTTGGAGCGAAACGTTCACGGGTTGACATTCTAGGGGCTTCGTGGAATATAATTAATTGGATGCCATCCTCATGAAAAATCTACAAGGTATCAATATAGTTTATGTGCGAGGACATCAAAAACGTGACTAACTGCGAAATTTTACGAGTTGGATATACCTACACGCGTTGTGAATTTGGAGGACTATGACAATACGACAGGGATGGTTCTCATATTCGACAACAACAACGAAGGTGTCTCACCTTCACATTCACAACCGAACCAAAAATGTTTAATAAATGTCCATTCAAAATGTTTTATTTCTTCTTTTTCACCAAACCTCACATCTGATGATGAATGTGGTGGAAACGAAAACGGCTATACGAAAACGTTTTGAAATCCCTCCATACCTCCCAATGCCGAATGTATTCTTTGAAGTTCTCACACCACCCATTTTTCACCTAACATTTGACAAATGACAAAGGCAGCAATGTTTTTTCTTTAACGCAGGCAGTCATATATTTTTTTTAACGCTGCACACACCCTGTATAGCATTGGATTGATGTGTTTTGAAACAGCACCCTGCATATCTTATATTTTCTCGAAAAGCAACCGACGTTGGCAATCATGTTTTTTTCTTTAACGTTGCACACATCTTGTTTTTTCTTTTAACTTAGCAGCCATATTTTTTTCTTTAACGCTGCACACACTCTGTATACCTCCATGGCAGCCATATTTTTTTCCAACACTAAGAATCATGTTTTTTCTTTAACGTTGCACACCCTGTATACTATTTGTTTGATGCGTTTTGAAACAATACCCTATATAGCCAATTATTATTGTTCTCATATCATTCCAAGCGCGCTCGCCTCGGTATCATCCAAACGTTAACACTGATAAGCTACTTCCGTTCCAGAATCCGCTTTGTTCATCTACTTAAGTCAACTCTGTCCCAGCTACCCGGCTTTGGTGCAAATTGAAACAGAACTAATTCAAATTTATCAAAACAACATTCAAATCCACATATCAGAATAGTGGACAATGAGAAGTCCGATAGTTTAGCCAAGGATGCCAATCACCTACCCTAACATTGACTACAACGATCTAAAACGCACATCAAAAAAGCCGTAATATCCAAGTGGTAGACAGAATGGAACATAGCTAAAGCCAAACTTCCAAGAATCAAATCAACAGTACTACCATCGAGTAATCTACCTCAGAAGAGAAACATTCAAAACACCACTCCCAAGGCTACGAATTGGATATACACGCCTAACTCAAAGTTATCTCCTCAAGAGAGAAGAACCCCACGTGGTACATCTGTGAAACAACATAACCTGTGAAACACTTTTTTGTGGAGTGCCCGCTATACACAGCTAAGAGATTGGCAAATGAAATGACAGAAGACCTAAAGTGTTTCTGAACGGTCAGTAGAATAATAAACTATTCAAATTTCTAAAAGATATCAATTTCCTACATAAAATATGACTCATAAGTTACTTTTGATTCACTTATTGTAGTCAATGTACTATAAAAAACACATTATGTAAATTATTGAACAACCAAAAACCCATGGCGGTTGAGGCTTTAAAAAAGGCTGTCAAAATAACGAGTGTCCAATTACATTCATTTGGAATGATTGAAGTTTGTAGTATTTTGAAGAAGGACATCAACTCAACAACTCACCTATGATAGCATATCCTTCCGACTCTTGATAAACAATTTTGATAGATCCTCCTGCATAATAGATGAAGAAATTCTCTTGTATATATGTTAAAAGAGCACAAGAAGCAGCTAACGCATAATATCTAAAAATCAAATCAACATAATTTTTTAATGCTTCATCGGTTTTCGTGTTGAAAAATATACAAGAAGTCTAGTTCTAGCTGAATTCTGAATTTTAGCTCTAGCTCATTGATGCAGTCGAGTTCTGACTTTTATATACTGAGAATGGGCTCTCCATTGTGAAAAAAAAGTTTAAATACAGTATATATCATACAGTATATATCAATGATTGAATTTCATTTATCTTTTGAAAGGAAAATTCGTAGGAAAATAAAAACGATTGGGAATTTTGATATAACAATATGCATCATATTTTTTTATCCTAGGTAATAATTATACAATTTTCACATTATAAATGTTATTCAAAACGCGTTTAACTAACACGGTAGTTTCATCAGTTGAACTGGTACATTAAACTTGATTAAATGAAATCAAATAAGCGAATGAATGTCATTACGTACCGTCATCAATGACATGAGTAGATTTGACTCGTGATATTATGAATGAATTGAGTGCTTCATGTAAGTGAAATTTCACATCTTTCCTATACTAAATTGTGTAGTAATTCTGTGAATGATATCTGATTCAATTCCATAACGTATGTTTGTAGTACAAACTGAATAGGAAAAAGTTGTTTTTGTATAATTCAATGTTCATATGAAAGTAGGTGTTTCGAATGTATTTTTTTTGTTTAATTTAATGTTTATTTGAAAGAAATTGTTTCGAGAAAACAAGTTTGATAATTGTGAGTGAGTAACTTCTTGTTGGTCGCTTGATGTTTTTTCAATGTGAGAGTATACTTGGTTATTGATCTGTTTGAAAAGTATTTTGTCAAGGATATAATGAAAAATATTTGGGTTGACGTTTTTATTTACTGCAATTATATACGATGCAAAATACAAATCATGGAATTATAAAACAACAATTTAAATTAATTGGCGCTCCGGGACGACTTCATTGATTCAAGTGGTGCATTTGCTTTTTCAGATGCAGGAAAACCCGGAAAAACCTACCATATCATCTGAAGATCCTGATCTGCCAATGTCCTCTCCCTTTCTCTCTTATAAAACAAAATGTAGGGTGTCTATACATCGTGTCAATACATCGCCAGAACACTTCGTAACACCGTTTCGTCTTTGACCAAGGCGTAATAATGACCAAATTCAACGCCAGTACCACAGTGAACAATGACTGCATGAATATTATAATAGTGATCTGCTAGATTGAAGTGTTCATCTATTTCGAACCTTCGTAAGAGTTTGGTGCTTCCGTCAGAGGTTGAGTCATGAACAAGTTAAACATGGACAAAGATAACAAATCAGGGGTTTACAAACTAATATGTGTATCGTGACCAAAAGTTTATATAGGAAGGACTTCAAGAAATTTCGAAAGAAGAATCTCCAAACACAAACAAAAATTAAAATGAAGAAAACCAATTTCACCCATACTTTTTAAAGGACACCCACAATTTCAACATAGACCACGATATATTACCTGCAGAAAAAAAAGAAAAAAACTGAACTAGCTGAAATCTCTGGAAATTAATGAACGTAAACATTTGAATTTCCTTTCAAACAACCCACAAGAAGTTATCCACTCACTGTTGTTGCAAAGAGTTGACATTTTTCCTAGAAGTGATATTGTAAAGCAATTTTTTCAAAATCTACCGGTTTTACCAGAATTAGCCATTCATTTAATAAGTTACTGCCATATGAAAAAAAAATTAAACAATTTGATGTACCAGTTCGACCAATGAAACTACTGAGAGGCGTCTTTAATAAAATATATAATGTATAGTTATTATCATCTATAGTGTTATCAATTTTCATCAAGTAACCTGTCAATATACCTATTCATAATTTATAGCACATTTTGTTTGAATACGTTTGTCAATATTGTTTTTTTGTACCTTGGAAGCTGTCTGACTTGTCCATTCAGTCCAAGTCTCCAGAAAACACTGCAGCCTTTTGGGCTTATTGCGTTTATTCTCCCATCTTCTCATGACACCCAATCCATCAGTCTCGTTCCCTGTACTAGTTTGTACAGGTTCCGTGTTGGATGTTAGTCATATTCTTCTGGGCGTAATTTTGTACGTCCATATATTGCCTGCTTCCTGTGATTCAGTGCCTCACATTCGCATAAGATGTGTAGAGCCGTTTCTGTCCCTTCGTTGCATAATCTGCAGCAGAGGTCTCCGTTGTACAGCCCCATTTTATTCAGGTGTTCTCTAAGCGGACAATGACCGATTAGTAACCCTGTAATTATTCTGAGCCGATACCTACTATATTGAAGTAGTTCTTCGGTTCTTTTCTCGGACGGTTCCCTACTGTGTTTGTTGCCAGGTACTTTTGTCCAGCACTCTGTGTGCTTCTTATTGGTCCATGTCCTAATCTGGTTTCGTACCAATGATGTTGGT
>WOGJ01252078.1:5903-25005 GCA_015342185.1 Leptinotarsa juncta
ATTTCAAATCCCTTAATGAATTACTTCAGTAGACAATCATTTAGACTCAATGATTTGTATTCTGGTATCGTTTTTTATCCTTCAGCAAAAACTGTTTTGGAAATTGAATATTGCTGCCCCAGTGAGGTTATTTTCAGTGGAATCTCTCAAATACAGTCCCTTCATTATCCTAACAAAGCGGAAGAGATCATCTCATTAATCTTTCCACGCGAGTCTTTTTGTACTTGTTTTATTTTTAAAACCACAACTTATACAAACATATTTCGAATAAGTTAATAATTCACGATCAATTTTGAATTTTCTGACCCTGAATGTGACAAATTTTTCAAAAATCTAGGCGTGGGACAAAAATAATATAAATCTTTCATGAGAATAAAATGTGTGTTAACTTGTTCCATATCAACCAATAAAATATGTTTTGAATCGATATATAAGAAATGGAAGCATATAATCCAAATGTTTCTATCAAAATACGAAGTTCAGTAAATCACAGCACCAGAATAAGGTGTTTTTCCTTGAACATTGTGTGATATCACAGATCATCCCTAGTTTGATTCAATTTCTGATAAATCAATTTGATCATTTTCAGATATATGTTTGAATGTGATACTGAAATATATTGTTTTTGTGAACATAAATGATCTCTGTACATTACATTACATATATATTATAAGCTAGTCCATTATGAAAGTTTGAATTGAAGAAAAATGGATTCATAGAAATAATATCTATTGGTTCCCCACGACTCAAGTCATTTTCTGAGTGAGAAACTATTATTAGTCCAGTGAAAATGTTCTGCAAATGGCGAAAAGTCACATGTCACAAGTTATTGGAAATCACCGGTTTTGACGAAATGTGTCTGAACTCTTGTTAGCTTATACCTACTACCAATTATCAAGGCATATAAGACATAAAACAGTTGATAAATTTATTTCATTTGCAAATATGGGAAATGTTCATCGAAATATTCACCTGAGTATTGCTTTCATGTTTCCATGCCATATTTGGACAATTGAGTTTATCACAATGCTTGGATTTTTCACAAGAGAGAAAACTTTGGATGGACATGAAAAATCGACCTGTTCAATTTGCGAGGAAAGAAGAAAATGCACGAAGTCTCTATCGATCCATAAGTTTCCCCATACTTTAGCCATTCATTTCAAAATATTTTTTCTAACAGAAAGATTTAGAAGCAAGTTAAATGTTGCCATCGAATTTCCTCTATATGAATTATATATGAACAATTATGCAGTAGTCAATGTGACTCCTTGTCGGTATAATCTATGTGCACTTTCGAATCACATTGGGTCTACCTACAGCGGATATTATACAGCATTCTGCAGACATCCCTATACAGGCACGCTGCACGAATACAATGATTCACACGTGTCACCAATTTCACCAAAAGCGCATGTGAGTGGAAATGCATACATCCTCTTTTATGAAAAGGGGAAACGAGTTCCCACCTTTGAGCGTTTTGAAAATTATTTTCCAACTGTTAATTTTAATGTTATAATGAACTATATTCTTATAATTGAAAAAAATCCATTTTTCGAGTTTGCTCATACAATTATTCGATGGGAATATAGCAGTGGAGATCTCTTTCAGACCATCCCTCATGAATCTTCTCCATCTGTAACCTGCAACTTCTCAAAATTTTGTCATATTCCACATTCTCAAATGTCAATTCCCATTTTGACTTTGGAACCTCACACCATCCAATCTCCTTCACCAAAACTCTCAACAAGAAGGCACTAAAATCAGGATCTTTGAGCACAAGACACAGGAGAAAACTGGCCAAAACATCGCCATGTTTTTATTGAGCTTGAAATGTTGCTCACTTCGATCCATGGGTAGCTCCTTCCCCCTTCGAGGGCCGTAGAAAGGGGATGGAGATAATGATTTTTGTACCACAGAAAATAATAAGGCACATTGTTTTGGAAAACTTGAAAGACATTGCCAAAGGTCAAAGAGGTTGTTGTACATTGAGAATGCGAGATTGAGCTTATTTTGTGGACAAATTTAGGTTTCAGATGATTAAAATTCAAGATGAGGTGGCTGAAATTGACGCTCCTGTGATATTTTTCGAACAAATAGCTGTAACGGCTGAATTTTAAGGGCAAACTTGATATATTTTCTCATAATAAAGGACTACTAAACAATTTTACATGTCATAGTGAATGGTGTTGGATAAAAATATTTGAGTTTCATTGAATTAGAAAATGCTCACGTTCGACCGTGTTAGGAATCACACGATGAAAGGTAAGACCTCGTTAGTCCTTAGCTCCCACAAGTTTCTCAACTTCTGAGAATTGTCGTTCGTATGGGGGCGACAGCTGAATAACAGAAAAACAGATTTTGAACAGATTTTTTAAACAGACATAGTTTTTTTATTAGAATATGTAAGTTTAATTTCCAAACTGCAGTCACATGGAGAACAAATCTGTTATATATTCGTGCTTGTCACCTTCAGAATTACAAGGTCTTCTACAATTATGGTCTTTTACAGTGGGATAAACCTTTATCATTCTGGTTTCGATCTGTAATCTTCACAACCCTCTTTTGTGACTGGAAAATTCATCAATTTTGATATGCTGTTAGAAAGTCAAAATATTGATCTTTAAAAGTCATTATATCGATATAACTCACTATTTTCATGAAACTATTCCATATATTCGAAAGGCCATTCATGAATCAATTTGTATGCAGCACATTTTGAAACATCTTAACCATAGGTTATGTAATAGTTCCAATATTTCCAATGAAATTGTATTCATCCTTCCGAAAGAGAAGTCTTCGAAAAAGAGGATTCGCCAACAAAAAGTTGAAAATATCTTCCTTCCTTGTTTTAGGCAATCAATTAGCTGATCGGTTAAGAGTTCATTCGTACTGAGAATCCAAATTCACTCAAATTTTGGGTACAGTTCACTTCAGGTTCATATTTCGAAGATGCCTGATAAAATACAATTACAGAAATTGTACGAATGATCAATATTATAATTAGTTTAGTAAACATGAGAGTTTATTTTTATTTCAATGAATTTACTTCTACAACTTCGAGATAATTATATGAGATGTTTTACTACTAAAATGTGTTTCATTTTTGTCACTATATAATTAATTAAACCATAATTATGAGTATAACATCATCCAGAACATAATACTGTCTTGTATTTAATACAATAAGTATGTAATATCGAACCATACACATGTTAAGATTCGAAACCAGAACCAGATTTGAGTTACCAGAACCAATTAGATTGAAATTACACTGGGTCAGATGATGAAAAATGCCTTTTGAGGATTCACGATCTTCACTTCAGAAATTTCGATAGGACTTTCACAGATAGTTCAGAACTATTTTATTACGTTTATACTTCGATCATTTGAAACAATATACCAGATCCAAATCATATTTTGAAAACTAAGATTTGTTCCCGACGCTTCCAAATATTTTTCGTTAAATGGATTCGAGTTCAGTTCATTGAGTTTTATCATTCGAAATGGAAACATATGATGATGTAAAAATTCTATTCAAAACTGAATTTCGTTACTATGCCGAAAAAGTTTTAAAAAAACCAACATAGAATAATTAAACTGAACTGCAGCATAAAACATTGTCTGATATAGCAGAGCAAACATTCCAACAGTTCCTTTGACGTTTCTCGTTGAGGTGTTTTTCTAAAGCTAAACTGGATTTTCCCTTAAAATCCTCAATCAGTCATTTAGTTCAAAAACTATCCTGAATTTTCGTATCGCAAACACCTTTTGAGTACAGTCTTCTTTGACTCATACTGATTTTTTTGTGCATTTTTGGGTTTTCACTCATTTCCATCTTTGTGAGATGACTTCAATAGATTTGAAGGGAAGACCCAGTATTTATAAACTAGTCCTAAAACTATATGGTCGATTTCTCGACCTATCACGAGTTAACAGATGAATCATTCGATTCTGATATGTATGTGATCTTAGTTGATATATTAGAATATATAATAATTCCAAAATAATCCATAACAAAATGAGAGTCATATAATAAGTATATTTGGAAACAATCATATTCGAGTTATGTTCGATATGACTATTGAAGGTACAGAAAACGTTGGAATTTCAAAAGCATTTCATATGTTCAATGTTTCATTCATCATTGGTAATATAAAAGTTACTTCCGGGAGAAAATAAACAGTATATTTGGCTTGTTCAGTGTTCAGCAACATAATATCGACCGTGGCTATTGAATTATTTTGCAAATTTTCAATTAATATGGATATATTTAAGGTTCGTGTTCTTTGCAAAGATTGTGCTGTTTTTTATATTTTGTAAAACTGACACTGTAACTGTTATATTTGAATATACTGATAAGGAGTATTTCCATTCTTTATATTTCAAAGAGAAATAATCTTAGCAGAAAACTAAGAACCAATGAGTATTTCTTCGTTTTCCATATTTTGACTTCCATTTAACCAGTCATTTTCAGAATAACAGGGTTAGAATTTTCAAGTAATATACGTTTATCAAGTTTAAAAGTGAGGTCATTGATTTTTTGGCTTTAAGACGTGCACTGACACAATTACAAAACTATTCTTCAGTAAATTTCACGGAAAAGGCAAGAGTAAGCTAATTTCGTTCGAAAATTTACCCAATTATTTGATATAGACCTTTCAAAAATTTAGAATGTTTTACAAGCGCTATTTCCATTTGTGTATTTTTATTTGACGTCAAATAAATTTAGAACAAATGTCAATCATCTCCAACCCTATTATGGTTTGTTTACTAATTTTTTCAAGCAAACACATATTACCGTAAAATTCAACGTAACAGTTATCATTGTGGGACTCTATAGAGAGAGTCGAAATATTGATGAAGACAGAGAACTAATCATTACACAACATATTCCGCAGGTAATCAACCTTTATTCACAATCTCCAAATGAGCTCACATGAACTTCTGTCAAGGAAATTTACTTTGGCAAAAAATGACTCAAAACTTCAATAATCAAATATGAATTGCTATAAGCTGAAGTTGTGGATATTGATGAGAAATTTTGGAAACTGTTCACTTCATTTCATCCTAGAAAACTGGAACATCTCGACAGGTAGAAAAGTATGTGTTTTTGGACACTCAACCCACAGTATTATCTGTTCATTCCATAATGCTCATTGATCAAATATATATTAAAACATACTCATATCTACACACATATGAATGGCACCCATCTTTTTATTGCACATATGCCCGTTAAAATTTCAACAAATCTGATATAATCGACGATATTAAATTCTTTTTGATCTAATCTCACTAACGAAGTGTTTTGAAATGGTTCTCGAGTTATTAGATGCTGCAACTACTGTTTCGATGATGTTAACTAATTTACCAAATACAAGTATTAATTATACTTGCTTTCTCCTCGTAAAAAGTTTTCGTACCGAAAGCAGTAGCCTATAATTTCAGTGACTTATTAACAAATTATGTGTCCGAACCATGTGATTAACCTAACCATGTATTGCTAACCAGAATTGTTTATGTTGAACAACTTTTGAAAAACGATATTGATGAGAGCCAACAAACAAATTCAAATAAATGTCAGAAACAGAGATAGATACATACGTTTTTAAAATTATCGAAAAGTATTTCGAACTCTTTTCTGAATTGCAAAAAGTTTTTTGTATTTTCCAAGCAAAATTCTATTCTTATTTTCGTAAACACTATAGAATATTCCATCAGGTTCGATATTGATATAGGCAGCTTCAATTGATATGCTTGCCTTGTAAAATCACTACCTACTTTGTGACATGAACTAGGTATGTATATTCATATTGCAGAAAAGGAACAGGAAGCATGAAATTCTTACAACGAAACAACCCATTGATAGTTTCTTGTTCATTGCTCTCACACATTTCTCAAATTTCAGGTCTTTATCTTAGTTTATGCCTGAACATTTTCTAGAGTTTCTTACATAACGTACGTCGTTTTTCAGTCATAATTTAGGCATCGCGCATATGAAAATCAAAATGTTTTCATTCAAAATATATTACATTTGATATGAAACACTTTCTCGTTTGTCTGCAAAAGGCGTTTTTGCGGCCTGTTTGATTTTGTGAAGTGATTACCTCATTCATACTAGTGGGTCGTTTTTCAATTTTGATAACCTCTCTGATCGTTTGAAAATAGAAGTTTTCTCTGCTTGCTATTGTTTTTGTGTTCTCGAAATTTATGTTGTATCCTGTCGCCAATACGTGTGAGTATTGGTCTAATCGATTTTAGTGTTGTTACAGTCTTGACTTGGTACTTTGTACTCTCCTTGGGACTCCAGTGGAATCCGATACTTCGGATTACGGAGCATGGACCTTGTTGTACGTTATTATACTAATTATGTTGCTATGCTGTGTTGATGAAGGATTCTGCCGATTTTTCTGTCGTTCCTTTCATGTATCATAGTATGGTTGTTATGACTGGTGTTTCTCGGATTTTCTGCTGTTTCTGTGTGATCTTGGATGCCTTTTTTATAGTTTTCTCTGAGTACTCATTCATTCGTAGCATTGTATCAATGGTGTTCACCTCATGTTTAATCAGTATTTTTGCCACCAAGTGAATATGTTTTAAGTGGTGGTGTAGTGTGTATTGTTCTTCGATGTTCCGTTTGGACTAGTGTACTAGTGATCAACACATCGAGAAATACGGGATGGCTACTTTGTCAACTTCTTTCGTGAATTTGATCCGTGGGCGGATTTCATACAGGTGATAGAAACACCCTGAAACTTTTTAGGGTCCATGTCACCAAATCACAGAAATGTCATCGATCGACATATCTCAGTCTGAGTTTTTTAGTCTGACGTTGTCACTGCTTCGGTTTCGAATTCTTCCATAAAGAGATTGACAATAATGGGAGATAGTGGCGAGCCTATTGGTGACCCCTCAATTGGTCTATGTCGTTACTCGTTATAGATGAAATACCTGTTTTTGATGCAATGTTCTTCCAAGGTGATGATATGTTCTTCTGATTTATATTATTTCTGATTATTTCTAGTGCCTCTACGGTGGGTACATGGGTGAATGAAGAAGTTACATGGAACTCACAAGGATATCGTCTGGGTTGACCATTTGTATTGTCAGTATAAATATGAAATGCCGATGCCTTCATATGAATCGACCTATTTCGCATGTGCATGAGCGATGTGTTTGGCCAGTTAATACTCACGATTGGTTTAAGTGGCGCTCCTTTTTTATGGAATTCGGGAAGACCATAAAATTAAGAGTACTTCAATGATTTCTCTCTTGGGATTAGATGCCTTTTAATTTTCTCGTTGATCATCGAATTACTCCAGAGATCACAACAACAGCAACTCGAGTTGTTTTGATAGTTGGACTATGTGTTTTCACTCAAGCCTTCACAAATTCGGAATTATGTTTTGTGCGGACCTGATGTCTGTGTTTCTTTGAATAGTCAACTTATAGCTTTATGTTTGAAGATAATTTATATTTTAGCTAACATGTTGCATACATGTATACACGTTGTATACGTGTTAGGAATCACACTTTAAAAGGTAAGACCTCATTAATCCTCAGCTCCCACTTCGACTTCTGACTGAGTCTTGTCGTTCGTAGGGGTTCGACAGTTGGTTAACGGAAAAATAGATTTTTTTAAACAGATACGAATTTAGAATACCTATGAGTTTGTGTTAATTTTTTCAGTAAAAAAAAACAGTTTCTGTAAGAGTATCAGCCAAAATCAATAATTTGTTTGATTTTCTATAATTTTATATATTTTGTTTCATTTTTTGATATATTCATTTTATGGAAGTCGATGTTTATCAAAAACTTTCAACTAAAATAACATTTTTACCATCGCCTTCAGATATTGATTCAACTCACAATGCAAAAAATTAATAATCAGTTCAAAGTATGATCTGTTGACTAGAAAATTTATTATTAAAGCAATGAGAATTTCATTTGAGTTCATGCCAAATTATAAATTACAACTCAAATGTCAAATTTAAGATCAAAATATTCGATTGATTTCGTATCAGATTTATTGAAAGCTATTCCAAAATTTCATCTCTACAAAGCCTTACTAGAGAAATGCCATTCATAATAATTCCACAGACCCCATCTAGGAATCTCATAGATGCCGTTGATTCTGCCAAATAATTCACATAAATAATACCATCAAATATAACTTTAGCAACATATTATATGACTGCGGTTTCAGATCGATCCAATAGAATCCTACTTCCATTAGGGATTTTCTTTGAAGATGAAATATTCATCAATCACATCAGTGTTGAAAAATAGCTAGAGATTTGGTTATGATTTTGAATGAAAAAGTCTTATTCTAAATTTTTCCGTAAGTTTATAGTTTATGCCCAAAATGCCCATTAGTTGACAAATGAAATTAAACAGTTGTTCGATATATCAAAATCCGAATTTACATCACAGAATTATTTATTTGGTTTTGTTATTAACTGAGACCAAATCTAAAATTGTTCCCTTTCACATTTTGTACACACTCCCATGAACAAATGTTGTTTCTTAAGATTTAATGGTCAACATTGAACCTGAAAATTTTTCAAATTCCTAAAATAAAGATGAAAATCTTCTGAAATGCTGATTTTTTCTGAATATTACTATCCAATTTCATTGTTACTATTATTGAAGAAGTAATATTCATTTAATGTTGATTCTATTATATTAATCATATGAGATAACAGTAAATTACCTTAATAGAAATGAGTATCTACGTATCAATCTGCACCCAGCTTGTCATTTCTCTATTCTAACATTATATCAGCCGATATGTACAATAAGAGGAACAATCGGTGTGATATGTACACAAAATACAGAAACTCAAAACGCTCACTAACCGAATATACAATATACACACCTATTTTAGAAGCCTTGCCTGAAAGGATTTCCTCCAGTAGACTGCACTTGCGGCCTGAAGGGGTTGGCTGCCTCTGGCTGTTGAGGAAGAACGCGCCCCTGAGGACGAGCCGGAGGCTGCTGGAACGGGGTCTCCTGGTAAGGCTGATCTTGCTGGTAAGAGCGCTGCTGATAATTTTGTTGGTAGCCTGTGTGTTGGTAGTCCTGACTCTGATATCCAGAGTCGAAATTGGTTTCTTGCTGTTTGTACTCTAAGTGGTTCTGAATCTCACCTCCCACCGGTTTCTGCTCCTGCATTGAGTAGGTCTGATACTCCTTATTCGGCGGGTCAGACATGAGAATGTTTGCCTCGTTCTCGAAGGGCTTAAAGTCATAGATGTGTCTTAGATACATCAGCACCGGAGCGTAACCTAGGTTCATCAGGGCGATGCCTACGTTTAACGCGGTGAAGCCGATAGCTTCGACCACACTGCCTGCTATAATAGGCCCTACCGCGTATGCTACCGAGTAAGAAATGTCTGCTATTGCGTATATACTGCCGTATACCGAAACGTAACGTACATCCACCAGGTATCCGAGAGTGGGAAGGAGAGCGGTGTCTATGAGCGCGATTCCGAAACAAATCCCGCAGATGGGGATCATAAGAAAGACGTAGGAGTTTGCAAAGGGTATTATGAAGCAGCATAAGCCTTCCAGGGCTAGCCCTGCAGCGGCCATGAGCCACTGGTAATGTGGGTACTTCTTGGCCATCTTCACGGTTATGATAACCCCAAAAACGTGAGGGAAGAAAGCTGGTAGCCAGATAATCCCGACCTTCCAATTCTCCGTGGTCAAGTTGTCTTCTACCCAGAGCGAAATGGTGGGTTCCAAAAAGGCCAGCGCGACGTTGGACATCATCAAAGCTCCTGCGCACACCGCGATGTACTTGTCCATGAAGAGCCTCCAGATGGGCACGGAGGGCGGCTTCACCATCTGCGACTCTTTTATTTGGTCCTTGATGGGCTTCATAACGAGCAATAGCATGAAACCGTCCATGAGAGACACGAACGCTAGGATGAGGAAGGGCATCTCTTTCCCAGCGAACTGGTAGAGTGCTCCTCCGAACGGGGGTGCCACCAGACATCCGAAGCTGATGAACGCCAGCGCTATCCCCAGCGCTTTGGAGCGCTCTGTCTCCTCTGTGAAGCGATCTGCGATCATGGCGAGTCCTGCAGTGTCTGCAAAGGCCGAACCGACCCCCTGCAGACTTCTGGCGAAGAACAGGAGGCCGTAGCTCCGGCCACAAGCGAACACTGCCGTCGAGAGGAACATTATCGTGAGTCCGATCATCATGGGGATGTCGTAGCCGATGCGGTCGATAAGTGCTCCGGAGAAGGGGTTCACCATAAGCTGCACGATGGCCTTGGATGCGAATAGGATGCCTGTAGCCTGGTCCTGGCCGTGGTGGTCGTGTTTCCGGGGTGTACCTGGTGGGAGTGACTCGTTTCCCGACAACGTGTAATCCTGGTAAGCTCCAATGTACCGCAAGTAGTCCGGGATGATAGGGACAATCACCATGTAGAGCATGTTGTCAAGCAGCAACGCTATGGAGACTATGACGAGGATGAGCTTGCGTTGAGTTCGCGGTTCCTGGAGCTTGGTCCAAACCGCCTCTTTCAGCTCCCGGAACTCCATGTTGAGGATGGGAATGTTAGACATGGTTGGGTTGCTTTGAGGTCGCTTGGCTTGTGGTCGGACGTTACTAGGTGCTCATGGAGGGTAGCGCAGTGCCATCCAGGTTAACCTGTACAGAAGAATTGTATTAATATCTTTGTAAGGTTGGGTGGGGAGGCACTGCGCTTATCCCCCCGCACCCCACTACTGGAGTCATTCATAACTCTGATGGATATTAGTTGATAGATATGTATCAATTTCAGTTTGAATGATTTCAATTATAATTTCTTCAAATGAAAATAGAGACAAGTTTTGAATCACTGTTTGCTTCATGTTATGTAAAGTGATTTGTACTTGTTACTGACTAAGAGTGAGATTTCATTTCATTCAATAGTATTTTGTGATTGAATTATACGGATGCGTATAATGATGAACCTGAAACACTGATGCTTCAGACCAATTATGAGACCTATATTTTGTCGAAATAGAAATGTTGCTTTGTTTTGAGCACTGGTTCCAACCACGGTGTCTGTAGAAATGCCCGTCAAAAAGGAGACGAACAATTTAAATCAGGCTATGAAAAGTGGGGTAACGACAGTGTTATTTCAGTAAAGATGATTTGAAGACTTATAAGAAAATCCAAGCACTGATGTCTCAAATAGGTAACTTCTTCAAAAATGTTGAGGAATTTTTGTGAAACAGATATTTTCATAGTAAAGCCGTAAAAGATATCTGAGGTAAGTTATGATTAATATATGTATCGTGTTCCTGATCATATTTGAAAAATTTTACCAGAAAAATCGAAATTTTCAGAACGTCAGTATTCCTAGTTTGTAATTTGCTGTCCAACTTCTCACAACAATTTCACAAATATATTGATTTTCGTCCATCAGAAACTCTTGTTCTGAAATCACACGCAGACAAAAATTATCAAAGCATCCGCTGAGATGCTGGACTAATATTATCTTCACTTCGAAAAAACACTGTACTGAAAACACGAATTCACGTCTCACAACTCATACTCTACAAGAAAGAAATTCAACAGAGAAAAGGGATCAGTCAAAATCATACTAGAGATCTCAAAACTGTTTTTAATTACGCACAGATTTACCACATTTGCTAACGGAACGGGAGCCAGACTATCAGAAAATTGTGAAGAAATAAAGATGTCTTCTACTGTGAAGAAATTGATAAACCATGAAAGATTCAACTTATTGATGACCTGAATCTTCATTTCATAAATATACCAATACTGTTTGAATAACAAATGTAGTCAGAGTTGCGTGAACCACATTTAGGCAATGACAACTTCTCATAGCTCAGTAAATCGCTTTTGTGTACATCAGCCACATACTCGTGGATCTGCAAAGAAGTGCCACCATATATGAAACAAAATTGTGCTTATGCTTTCAGAAAGAAAAACAAATAATTCTCCTAGAGAAACTACATATTTGGTGGACCTATAAGTGAAACCGCATTACTACTCAGGACAATGCTCTTTCTCTGTAAGTCAAAAGGAAAGATTTTCATCTAGGATATCCTGACGTAGAAACTTGCAATTTTGAAAATTAATTATAGAAATTGTGGTCGGTTCACAGCATAAGTTTCAATAGCAACAGTGTTGAAATAGCAAGTTTGATGTCTTGGTGGTGTCTGGAGAATTCCAGATTATTTTAACTTCAACTTCACAGATCCAGCTATCGGGTC
The DNA here is from genome assembly GCA_015342185.1 of Leptinotarsa juncta. Lineage (NCBI taxonomy): Eukaryota > Metazoa > Arthropoda > Insecta > Coleoptera > Chrysomelidae > Leptinotarsa > Leptinotarsa juncta. Next base: position 18,141 of record WOGJ01252078.1, read on the forward strand.
ACAAACCATTCAACCTAATCCGCAACCAACAGAAATCTTCCATAACAAGAAGAGAAACTCGATAAAGCATCCTCATTTCTTCATCACATCAATTCAATTGCTTTTAGTGAGTAGGATCAAGCAGTTTACTTAAAGAAATATCCCAGAATAGATATTTCCAAGCTTTTATGAGATGAGGTGTATTGGTTCTATAGACCCTCTATAGACCTTCTTCATGAAAGATGCTTATAAGATAATCGAAGAAAATTAATGGATGATCTTCTCTGAATTTGAAACATTATCCAAAGGAGTATATAATTTTATAACCGTGAAGACAATTTTAATTGTGGTATGAAACAAATACAACAGAAAAAGTTAAGTATATTAGTAGTTTCCTCAGACACTAACGTTTCATCACAGAAATTCTGAATATCTCAATAGTTAGACAAGAATGAGAAATAATAATTTCTCTAGATGATGTTGATCTTGTGCATCTCTTTCATATAATCATATGATGAAAAAACAAAGTAAATGGAACAACGGGTCTTTCTGAATTTGACTTTCAGAAACGGAAACATATATTATATTTATTTTCGTCGAAAGAAAGACCTTTCAGAAAAATCAATGAACCAGAAATTGTTTTTTATGGTCAAAAAGTTTTGTATAGATATGGGAATGATAGTAAGGCTGTTAAATATATGAACATGTTAGACAAGAGGAATAAGAGAAAGAAGAACATATATCCAGTAGACAAGAAGGAAGTGAACTACATTTCAAGAAGAAAGTTTTTGTAAACTGTGAAGATGTATTCGTAAATATGGAGCTTAGCTGTACGAGTATTCCAAAATCAAAACTGCCACGTATATTCATCTGAAGCTTAAACCAGGTCTGACAACAGAAAACTATCTAGGAATATACTGCCAGGACGCATCACCGAAATTGTCTTATCCATTGTGCTTGACAGAAATTACTTCGGTTCATTGACTATCCACACTAGAATATCTCAGGCTTTGATTCTCGCCAGAATCTTCTTTCTGCTTCACAATAACGATCTTCCCATAACTACGACCGCCTAATTCATAACTACTTGGATAATAAATATGCTCAATACTACAGCAACACTCGCTTTGATTCGCAAAATTCATCTTGGGAAGAACTTCCTAAAAATATGGCCAAAACCGGATCGCAAATATTTAAGCAAATAAAGCAATTCATTTCATTTTAACTCTTCATTAACTTCAAAGCTTCGAATTAGTAAATTGTTGGATGTAGCCGTTACTACGTGGTAGGAAATCATAATGAAGAAAATATAATTGAAAACTTTCTATATAAGTGGTAAAAAACACAGATAGTTTTCAATTCTCTCTTCTACATCAAATTAGTGTTTGACATGTCCATTTTTTCATACACTTGCATGGTACTTAATTTTTCTTCATTTTTCCTTACCTCTTATATTGTTGTTAGGATTTGCTAATAATTACATCAAGAAAGTGATTTTTGATTTTAAGGCTTTCGCCATGTTATGGACTTTTATGTTTTTGGAATAGAAATATTCTTTATACTTCTGAATATACCAACAACTTGTTCGATAAGTAAAAACATAACATGAAAACGTCTTACATGAATTTCTAAAACAAAATATACTTGTAATTTTTGTTCCCTCATTCAATTTCCTCCGGCCCTGATATGTCATCATTGAATATTCTTTATCTGTGTATAATTTTCATTCACTCTGTATATATACTTGAAAATTCTGTTAGAAACAAGAATTGAAATTGTGCGGATAGAGTCGCCTCTTGAACTGGAAGCAATTTCACTACAATGATTTTGTTAATTACTATATAAATCTTTAGGACTCATATATCGAGTTGTTTAAACTTAAAAACATTACCAGAAATCAATAGGACCTAAATCCAGAAAAATAAGTTGTTTCCTCATGCATATTAGCACTTATATAAATATTCAATAATCTTTAAATTCGTAGGTTGGCTCTAGCATGATAACATTAATCACGAAACAAATCGATAGGACCCATGTATGGATCTATTGTCACTCGTACATAAGCTCGATGAGGCTACAAGAATTGAACCCAAATCCAGAAAAAAGTAACGTTTCTCTTACACTTCTTGAATCAACACTTTATAAATTTCTAATAGGACCTAAATCAGTAGTTTGGTCATACGTAATTCATTTCATATGACATAAATCGATTCAACTCATACATGGCGCTGCTATCATTCAGTTCAAACTTGATTAAACTATTCACGGAAAAAATCAATATGACTCGCACATAGATCAACTGTCACTCAGATCTCAACGTGTTCATATTATAAAAAATCATCAGGCCTCAAATCCAGATAAAAAATCAATTAATTTCAGTTTCAGGTGTTAATTATTGAGATGATTATAATTAGTGGATTATCTTCAGCAGATTCGTTCAATACTGCGTATGTCGACAGAAATCATAAATAGTGCTCCCGCCATTCAGATTCAAATTTGATAAAAACAGTCACGAAAAATCAATAGGATTCATATATGGAGCTCCTGCCGTTCAAGCCCACTTATGATGAATATTTAACAGAAAATCGATAGGACTCAAATCCTGAAAATGAGCTTAGGACCAAATGTACTCACCTGTATCCGGTAGGGCGCTGCCTATTCTGGTGGCAAAAAAACCGCGAATGTTGCTGGCGACACGCGACTCTCCGAGCAGGCCTAAAGTGCCTCCCGGGCCCGATTGCCCACCTCCGTGGTTCTCCACGGTGCCGCTGTCCAGGTGCACACAAAAATTGTTTCACTGGCGGCGCGCCGAACGTAGAGCGACCGTTCCAGTGTCGCTGCCTACGCGAGGATGAGGTCGGCGGCGGCGGGAGGCAGATTCTGAGGGGCGGCGCCGCGACGTCAGCCGCCGGGCAGGCGTCGTGGTCGCCGGAGCTCATTGGGCTGACGGATTCGGTGTCACCTCCTCGGGGACCAATTGAGGGGCCTCGGGACCTGGACTAATTTATGCGGTGGTCTTTTGCATATGAGGTGAACGGTGAAAAGGGGGAAAGATCGAGTTTTGAGTAGTCTATGGTCGTGGTGGTTGTCGTGAATGGATTGAGGATGATTATTCATAGAGGTTATTTAGGTAGAAACCACGTTATCGATTAGCAAGTTTCTCGCTTTTTCTGGAACCAATTTGGTATATATTAACATCAAAAATACCAGCAAGGTTAGTTGGCTTTTGTATTGGCTCAGCACTATTCTACGAAGCAACCGAATTGATCAAAATATCACCTCGTAACAGAATTGATTGAAATATCACCTCGTTTTAGCTAATTTATGAGAATTCTAAAAGTTTCTAGCTGTTCGTATTGATAGAACTCGATATACAAAGGAACTGTAATATTGAAATTAATGAATATAATTTTTTGAGTTTCCCTCTAAATAGAAAGGAATGGAAAATCCACAGATAAAAAATGGAAAAACGAATTTCATTTAAAACTTCTTGAGAAATATAGATCAATCACAGATTCATCTCTCACATAAAATTAGAAAGGAAGCATTCATGTGAATTCATGGAAATATTGAAACATCAAGTTGATAACATTCATGGGAACAAACAGAGCATTCGTATAAAATTTATCTTGGAGAAATCATGCCAAATTTCAATTATGGACTAACTGTGGGATGCAAAAAAGGTTATTTTTATCAACTCATCAGCAGCATTTCAAACATTCATATCACTTTACGATAGCGTTTGGACCTCAGTGAAGTATTTATAATAATAATAATATTGCGTTTAAAATCAGGAAAGAAAATCTAAAGAAGTAAAAACAATACCTCAAGGTACCAGTTTTGGTGCCCATTATACGGGGTATTTATGAAACATGTAGCAAGGGAGTATTCCTTTGAGTATTCTAAGAATCTTTTGTCCTTTGATTATTTTGATAGAGTGCTTCGTTTTGAAGATTAGGAGCGGAAAATAATTTTGACAATAACAATTTATTACAGAAAATTACATGTAATGTTTCTTAATCTACAAGAACTCTTGAAAATAACTACCCCTCGCTCGAATGCAAGAATCCAAATTCTTCCTCATCGACTCCCGAACTCTTTCAAAAACATCGTTGCTGATTGCGTTACACACAGCAAATTGAATGTCTGCAGCTGTTTGTAGTAAGTAGAATGTTGTTGTTGGTACCAACGGCGTTGTTAGATTTTTTATCACTTAGTAAGTCCGGCGTAGTACACTCTACTTCCATTTCGGCTACGTTAATAATTTCAAAATTACCAAAATTGTTATTGCTGAAATTGTCTGCAGCTGTTTGTAGTAAGTGGAATGTTGTCGTTGGTACCAATGGCATTGTTAGATTTTTTATCACCTAGTAGGTCCTATACTTTCATTTCAGCTACGTTAATCATTTCAAAATCACCAAAATTGTTATTGCCGAAATTCTTTTTGGCCCCGTATTTTCGAGACAAAGCGCCCTATCAAAAATCATCAAATCATCCTTCAAGGAATGAAGAACAATTCATTATTATCTTCAAATACAGCTGATATTGAAGTTTTTGCCGACGACAGATATTTAATTCAAAACCCATAGGTAAGATGAACACGAAATAAAGAAGAAGAAAGATCTATTGCAAATTTTTTTTTTGAAAACAAAATACTTTTATAATGTTCCTGATAAACCAGTGATATTTTGGAACCAACTTGATGTGCACCAGTTGGTGCACAAATCAAAATTGCATACCAAATTTGAAAAAATCATGTGATATCAAAAATCACAAAATATTTGAACCACTGGAATATAAATGGTAAGATGAAGTCAAATTTGGTGGATGAATAACGAACTATTATTTATCTGTTCAGCAACATGCAATTTGTATGCAGAGGCATTGTCCTTTGAAGACAATGTGTCAGGACTATGTTTCGGCGTATTTTCTTTTCGATTATTTCTCTTAGAGAGATCAGTATTGTCGAATAGAAATTATCAGTTACTGTTCTACCATTTTACGAAAAAAAATCTATAATGGCAATCTCAAAACACAAACAAAAACTTTTCTAGCAACACCAATTTCCAATGCCTTTTTGATCCAAAGTGTCTATAAATCATCCATCGTTACTTTGGTTCTAGATCATAGAGAAATAAACAAATTTATGCTTGAGAAGTTTGCAGCTTTTTCATAGCGAGTACCCATACCTAGATTTAACGGATTGCTTCTTGCCTTGCATGCTTCTGGTCAATTTTCAACTGTTTTCTCTCCACTGAAATTCATGATTGAGGTGTTATTCGATTAAGAATGCCTTCTAGGAACTTTTTGAAAATTTTCAGTTCAAAAAACAGTAAACGTTATAAGCAAATAAGAAGAAGAAAACTGTAGCACTAATATCCATGAGTTTAATTTAGAGAAAACGATAGGGCTGAAAACGAGTAGAGACACAACCAAACGAATTTCTCTTTTTTTCAGAAAATATATGTTCAACCCATGAAGGAACGAATGAAGGAATGAAAAAATGTATCAATATGACAAGTTACTATTTGGGCTCTTCAGTGGTTTATATTACGCAGTTATTTTTTGGGGTGAACTTTTCAGTTTGTCCTTTATATACTTCAGCAGATTTTCTATATGAAATGATCCATTTTCCAATGAAAAATTAACAATAATATTGTTCAAAAACGCATTTGTTATTCAATTAGTAGTTATATCAACATTGAGAAACAATTTTTTTATTAATCATTGATAACATTGCTCTTCAAATTTCTTTAAAAAGATTTTTTTATGTGATCTTCATCAGTTTATTCAATCAAAAATTTGTTTGAACAAATAAATTTAGCGTAGTAATTTCCCATCTATTCGTAAAAATTACGAAAATTAATTTTTGTTGTACACAATCTTTCACACAAGAGATTGACAAAATTTACAAAATGGCGAACTATGTAATTTTTTCCATTATGGAAAAATATTGAGTACACATTCATTTATTTTCAACAGATGTTTTTGTCGACGAAAGAAATAAACCATAAAAAAATCAACAACGTTGAAGAGCAATATCATTAATGATTTTTCAAAAGTAAACTGTTTCTCAATATCAATACTTACTATCGATTCATCAACAGAAAATTTTTGAAAACAATTTCTTCACCAATTACTAATTTCACAAAAACCGTTTTAGATATGTCATAAAAAATGCAATTTTTTATGACAATTTCATTATGTAATTTTTTTTAGCTTCATGTGACTTTCACATCCCATGTTACTTCATATTGTTTGTAAATAAGGTCAAAATCAGAATATTCCTTACCAATGGAGATTTGTTCTGAAGTTTTCCAACAAAATATACTGAAATAATGGGAAAAAAATTTTTAGTCCGATCATTTTCACGATATTCATGTAGATTTTCAAATTATCAACATCTCTTACTTAGCGAAAGCATGGTTTACGAACAAATTGCGGAAAAAGTTTTTTTCAACGTATAATTGCCCATTCAAGCATCTCCATGGTAATTGAAACTTCCCATTTCTTCAAATCATCTAAAAGACCAATTCGTTCAGGTCAGTCACAAATTACCTACACTGTAGGTTAATGGACTGATACATATCAGAAAACAGCTACTTCCCTGGCTAATACCACTAAGGGCGTTGGTGTCAGTGCAGGATTCTTCACTGAAGTTATTCCTGCATTTGCTGTTGGCGATACAACTGCCGCAATAGATTTCCAATTATTACAGACCTTGCAGACCGCTGATTGGCCATTTGTCAGTGCAAAGCAGTGTCTATCATGAACATTTTCGTCTACAGTTTTCCACACAATGTACCACAGGTGAATTCAATCCTGCATCAATGTTCTTTGAACCCATCACAAAGGACAAAATACTTCAGGTCATAAATTCATTACC
>WOGJ01252181.1:0-11021 GCA_015342185.1 Leptinotarsa juncta
AGCTACAAAAACAAATGATATTAAAACAGACAAAACTTTAAGAACAACGTACAATTTAATGCTTGGTGACTGCAGAAATAATATCAAAAAAAAAATATGAAGAGTAACAAAAATCGAGCAGCTGATTACAAAATTATCATAATTCACAACCAAAAATTGTGGGATGCACTGTTTGATCCTTTCTCTTGAAGATGATCACTTGGTGATCGAAACACGTGTCGAGGTGTTAAAATAACGGTTTGGTGTTTGAAAAAAACTTCAGTAATATTCATAATTTATATCCTATCCAGTCATAAAAACCTAAGAAATGAATTAACAATACAGTTTTTTTCAAATACCAGTTGGTCTAGACTTCAACGCCCTCAGTGACGTTTTCGATAGTCGACATGAAGCTAATGGGAATTTCGCTTACTTTCTTACAACTTATTGGTGTTTTCGAACCACAGCATATCTTTTTATAAATTTTTCCTTCTGAGAGGGGGAAACATCACTATGCACTTGTTTTGTAGTTTTAAGCTGGCATTACAATCATTATTATTGTTTTCAACAAAAAAAATCAACAAATGATGTTTTATGTCACTTTCAAAACCATATACGATTTCAGAAATATAAACAATGGTTAATAATAAAATCTCTTTATTCATGGCATAAATATTAGACTGTTAGGTACAAGTAACATATTTTATAATAATACAAGGCACTTTAGAAAAATAAACATTTAAAAAAATATGGCACATAAAAAGTCCAATGTTTATACACGATATAGAAAGCTTGAAGCTATTCATGCTCTGTTCTATTCAATAACTGAAAAAACCTTGAGTTTCAAGAGATACCTTTCAAGCTTTCGCCTATTTGAACATGATTGACAAGATATTATTATATTCATCAATTTTCACAGCTTTACAATTGTTCTAACTAACAAAAATCTGTCTGAAAATATATGAAAATAGATTTGTTTCAGATCATAAGTTGGAGAAGCAGTATGTTCAAGCAGAATATTTCACAATTCCAAAAATTGTAGGGACCAAATACTTCAAATATAGTGCTACAAAGAAAAAAAAAATTCTTCCAATCATCATTCACTTCAAGTAGACACATTCTTTCATAGAACGCGTACAATTCAGAAATATATATTCGCCAGGAGGAGGCTGGCTAAATGCGCCCAAGAGAGATGCCACGGCCATCAAAAGAGGGAGAGACACTTTATGGTGTCGCACATTTCTACTTTTTGATATCATTTTACTAGTAATATAATTTATAGTCACAGATAAGTATCTCTTTTGACTCCCAGAAGCTCATTTCGGAAACTGGTATTCAATTCAACTATATTCAAAGCGTTCTCATATCATCGTGATAGGTATTATTAACTGAAATTCAATTAAGCGTAAATCCCTTGTTGTTATGACGACATCGAGATTTGTTGTTAATATAATTTACTCCACACATGTTTGAACATAATTCAGCCAAAATCGAAACCAGAATCCCAAATAATTGTCCACGAAGCGTGATAGCTTTGTTATTGATTCAGGAAAATTGGTTAACGATCCGGGCTGGCTCTAATTTTGTGGTTGGAGTGAGAAAAAAGTTGCGGTGAGAAGGTTGGGTGGTAATTATAAATTTTTATGAAGTACAAAATGTATAGATGATGAGCTGGAACTGTCAGAAACTAAACTAAACAAAAATGAGTCGGTTTTTTGAGGCCATAGAAAATGGTACTTTTCTATTTAATGAGTTTTTCGGACGAATGTAAGTTCTCCCCACAATTGTCATCAATGGGCTGATATGGATAATTTCTTTATCATTCAACGGGGTATAAACACATACAAGGCCCTAAACTATTGAACGTGCGGGGCCTAACATTTTTTTACATTCCCTTCTGGGGCTTTCTTTCGTCCCAGGAATTCAACAAGTGATAAACAGCTGAATTTATTGGAAAATGTATCGACTCTGTGGAAAATCTGCGAAAACGAAATGTCAAGGTGTGGGGTTATAAACAGCATTTCAAACATTTACTAGGAACCGTTAGTTCTGGAGTGAAATTCATTCATTTGTTATAAATTTTTTGCAAAACGTATTGATGGTTTCTATAGCTCCCTACCCTGTGAACGAGTGGATCCACTTCCGAAAGCAAATCAGTAAGGAATAGGAAATCAACAGCCATTTTCAGTGAGGTATCATTAAAAAACCTTTTCTAGTAAAAAAAATTAGGTTACAACTCTCTCACTTAGAGAGGTGCAAGTTTTTCAATACTCTTTGAGTCAAAACTTGGTCCTCATTGACGTGTTCCCATTTTTCTTGTTCTATCTCTTCTAGCAATGCCTTACGATTTATTTCTGTATTTCCCTCGATCTACGATCTCGAAATTCAATCAAGTAATTGTTTCGGCAAAATTTAGAAATATAAAGATAAAGTTGATGCCCTCGGGATGAAACCATATATAAACCCCATAAACAGACGAGATGACAGCTGACGAGTGACAGGAGTAAACAATGACACATGATAGATGACAATTGAAAAATGACAGATGGCGGTTGACAAACGACAGATGAGAGGGGACAACTGACAGAAGATGAGCTGTTACCTTCAGACAAACAGAAATACCTTTCCAATTTGAAGTCGCGTTTTCCAGTTTGTTTTAGGTAACAGTGCTACGATGCAACCCTAATCATACCACTATTTTTTTGTGCCAAATTTTTGAAAGGTGTATGAAAATTATCTTTCTTTCACAGATCCCTGCGATATGATTCCACAGAACCACCACTTGTCCTGTTGGCACTTGTGAGCGGCGAGAAATTTTCAAGCAGGTGAGTACCCCAGGCTACTTGTTTTTTCTAATTTCAAAAACTACACCTCACAATTTGATCGAAACATGTTGTGCGGTGTAGTTTTTGAAAAAAAATGGATCTTCATCAAGTAACGGCCGAATCAATCGGAAAATTGTTTCTTCTACTTTGACCCTTCTCAGACGATAACCAATTTATTGAATGTCAAAAATATACGCCTCGCCGCGATCATGTGGAAACGTTTCGTTCCATTAAATCTTCATCAGACCTAATTCAAAAGGAACGTGATGTCTGGTAAATGTCTACGTGAATAAAGTTCATTACTTTATTGATGCCAAGGGTGACATAAAACTCCTTTTGATCTTGCTCTCGAGCTACTACTTCCACGTAGTTTCGCTTTTCATTATTCCAAAAGTGCTTTCGAGTATGCCGCTAATTTGATTCTATTGGACGATGCATCTTTGCAGATGTCTAGAAGCTCTCGCGAGGCTTGGGAAAATGAGCATTTTGTTTATGAAGAAGGGCGAGCACGACGAGAATGCGGAGTGGGTGTCGTAGAGGAATTTTCGATGGGAGTGTATACGCAACCATGTGACGGTATTTTCTGAGGGAATAGTTTGAAATTGGGAGAGAGCATGATCGGGTCGATGATGATGGAAATGACCAATCTGACAAATAAAAAGGGATAACGACCACCCTCAAAGATGGCACGAGAGCATGTTATGGTCGGAATGGAGTCCAAAATGTGTAGGCTTAAAATAAAGTGCATCCTAAAATGAAGTTATGTTTGAATAAACATTGAAAAAGAAATAAGAGAGGACTGATGGCCCCCTACGCCAGTAACCATGCTGGATGTCGATAAAATGAGAAGTCTAATTGATAAGACTATTGCTTTCGATGATTTATAATAATATTTCAAAAAAATATTATTTTGGCGGAAGTTATTTTCAGAAACCCTTTTATTTTGATATTTTTGGAAATGTCAACCCCAAAAACTTGCATACCGATGAGTATTCGAAAACATCTGAATCACACGATTAGTTTCTTAAGATACAATTCATCAAAAAGTTTCACACAAAATATTAAATACAGAAATCTCACCCGGAATAAAAATAAATATTTTCTATTGAACTGTATCTGTTTCGTTGCATTTGCCGTTTTTCGGAATTGTTGACGGTCGTTCGCTTTGGGTGTTTCTCAGAGTTTGCCGATACGAATTTTTGAGATCTTCGGAAGTAAAGAGGTTGTTTTACTCATTGTCTTCAACAAACAGTTCGTGTCATTAATGCAAGCGTCTGTGGACACATTTTTCTAATCAATTCCAAACGATGTTGGCTAAATTCTTTTTTTTTTCGAGAGTTTCATTTCTTTATGTTGACGCAGACAAGTTGAAAGTATGAGGACTTCCTCAACGACCTGAACACTAAGTCAAAATATTCAAGGCCATCGCTGCCGAGGTTTTCAAGTCTTCAGGCCGTCGATTTTTGTAATTTCTTTCTGACGTATCGCCGGCGCGGGTGGCTAACTTCTTCAGAGGTTCATACATCTTGAGTTCATCTCCAATGTCATCGGATAAACTCAAGATGCATGAACCTCTGAAGAAGCCGGCCATCCGCGCTGGCGAAACGTCAGGAATAAATCACAAAATGACGGCCTTCAAACCAGAAAAATAATGGCACTGATTGTATTCAGTCTCCGAAATAATAGTTGTTTGCCGTACTTGTGATCGACGACCAAAAAATAACGTCAACGAAATGAATAGCATCAAGAAATTCACTAAAAATCACTAACAATTACTCGAACTAGGAAAAATCTTCATCAATATAAGAATGCTATAGCACACTAGGGGTGGTGCACATCAGGATACACCCCTTCTGAATATTTTACGAGGAACACCCATGTGTGTTGACAAAGAATCTATGCTGGCGTCTACCTAAAAGAGAATCAACACTATTGTCATCAGTTTTCTACCGAAAGTTAACATCTGACACATCTGTTCCTTAATGAACTTTTCCATTTGGAAAGTGCGTAAAAAAATTCGGTAAACGCCTGCAAATGATCACTTCGTGTTGTCATCCCGCAAATGAGGTGATTTCTGAGCAGACATCAGTGGTTCAGGATGTGATATTCAACAAACCAAAACAGTTGTGACGTTGTTCATTCAGAGAGTAATACTGATTCATGATTTTAAAGTCATCACTGAACTAATAACATCGATTTTCTCAATTCTAATATCCCTGTGTCCAAGGTTGTCTGCTGTACTGGAATCGTTTCCTCTTAACTACGGAATGACCATCCCTGACAGGTGCAAAAACGGGCAAAGTGTTTACCTCTTGATTCTTGCCAGATTCAAGTGACAAACTTGTTCATATGGGTCGAGGAGCGAGTATTTTGCGGTTGAAACGCACTGCGAGTCCTCACTAGAGTTATTTTCAACGAATGTCACCTAGAACTTCCAAAAACTCCAAAAATAAACCGTACGGAATGCGGTGCTGAAGATCCTCCGAACACCATCAGAACTGAAGGTGTTCTTCAAACGTAGTTTCGGTCAACCAGCAAGACTGTTCTACGTAAATACGGCAATCTTTCCAGATAATCGATACAAGGTTTGAGGAACACACGTTGGTTCCGATGGTGTTTGGAGGATCTTCAGCACCGCCTTCCGTACGGTTTCTTCTTTGGGTCTTTGGAAGTTCCAGGTGACATTCGACGAGTGAGGACTTGATAGGCAGAGAGTTGTCTGCTGATTTCACCGAGCTATTTCTTTCAGTCTCCATCTCCATTGGTTGATCCACTGAAAGAAACACTTCGGTGGAGTCTGCTGCCAAGTCTTTGCCTATATGGGGCTTCCACTTCAAAAATGAAGGATGTTAGGTGCATCCTGATTATGCAGCACCCTTTCGATGTGCTCACAGGATCCGCGCAGCTCTCTAACCCACAAAAGACCGAAGATGTTTTCCAATCTCCGGCTTTTACCACACTCCTCTCTCCACACTGCTCTTTCAAGCCCCGCCACGGAATATCCAAGGTAAACAGAAACCGTTCGCCAGCGAAATATCTTGGTCGATCCGTGTCGAGAGTTAGCCGACATACGGAGGATTTTCGAAGACGAAAAGAGTTGAAATTTTCAATTACTTTCGTCTTCGAGAATCTTCCGAATGTTGGCGAACTTTCGGAACGAATCGACCGAGATGTTTCGCTCGCAAGCAGTTCGGGTTTTCTGGAAAATGATCCGTACAGGGTGCTCCAATTACGTATTGAACGATTTTTGTATTCCTGTTTTTTCAAAAAGTGGAATAGTTGATTTCTCTACTAGAAAGAGCCGCGCGGATCCCGTGAACACCCTGTACGTAGCATATTTATATTGATGAATAAATTCCCACAGTTTCAATGTGACAAACAATTTATTTTCAATCGAATCATTATAAATGCTCACCAAGAACCTCCCTATAAACTATTTCTCAACACCGACACAAATGGTTAGCATCCTCGGAAGTACAAAGACTAGTTGTATTCCTGAACTCCTCTAACAATACTATGTCGCAGCTCCCAGGGATTTGTGGTAGTGGCAATGAACATTTTCGAACTCCGGCATCCGAGAAAAGAATGCAACAGTGAGAAATCAGGTGGCATAATCTTCCTTAGGCTACCCCACTTGACTATTCTGCCGATCTTGGGGTAATTCTTTCCAAAACTCTCTCTAGTGAACATCGATATGTGAAGGTTCCTCCGAAACGTTAATTCGTTTCATATCCCAAGTTTCAAGTAATCAAAAGATTTGCCCATCCTTATAACTGTCTCAGTTTTTCCACAAGAACATCCACATATTCTGATTATTCTAGTCAATAAATTGTTTTGTAAACATTCATATTGAACGTTGAAGAAATCAGATACAACTATATTTACCGGAGTAACCTCATTCCCTATTCAGTCAAGGATACTACATGTTTGGTGAGATAGCCTGACCTATCAATGTTGCATTTCTTTTTCGAATACCTAAGGTAGACAATTTCCACCATTACTCCTGCAAGTCCTTAAAGCTGCGACAAAGAAGTGACATCAGGATATGATATATTGGTATTATTGAGGAATTATTCTCCAGCTGAGAAGCTACAATTAAGGCAAGAACACAATGTCTTTTGATCGAAGAGAATGGTGTCAGCAGTGGGATATTTACAATAACGTGTAGAACTTTTCCGATTAACTCCTGTCGATCACAGCATCAGGAGTACATTTTTGAAGTATTTGACCCCTTAAACTATATTCAAATGGAGATACAACCTCTAGTGTTCCATCTTAGTCTATATGGCAGTAAAACACAGTTAGTAGGAACATCGAAATCCTGGTGGTCCAACCATACACTAGAGGTCCTCTCTAGTTGGTAACTGGGCTCCAGGGACTATTACAGAATCCTCAGTGTCGCTGATGTACCCCTTATCTCCGGTGTAGTGAGTGGGGTATAACAGCAAAGGAGCCGCTGAGAATGCTTCTAGGTCTCTACGAGGAAAGTGACCCTTCCAACTGTCCTGCGGGTGTTTATCAAACAGGATCGGTAGATATTCGTCTACGGGTACTAGTCGAGATAATGGGTCGGCATCCAGGAGCTTTCTAGCGCCTTGTTGGCTTAATGCGTATCCCAACGTCCAGTATGAGTAGCCTGCTCTGACCAGCAGGTTGGAACCCTCCACCAATGGCTCGTCGCTTTCTTGGAGACGCTTGCGGCCGAAGTATCTGTAAATAAATGGTAATTTTTGGTCATTTCAATTCAGACAATCAAGAATTGTTATTGAGCTGAGCAGGCTTAGGATGAATGAAATTTCTGTCCAAAGGATCCGAGGTTTACCTTTGAAATGGTTATCAAGTTTCATCAGTCATCGTGAACAGTAGATTCGACTAAATATAATTTTTCTGTTCATGTCGACCCGTTCCGTAAGGTTCAGACCTTGGCCACTATATGAAAATTTTGGAGGGGTTGACGCACGAGCATTGAAGAATGAACAAATGCAATGTTGGACAAGAATGGAATGAATGTTATATTTGGGAGACTTATTTGTACGGAGTTACACTTGTCGCACACTATATGGGTTTTGGTAGCAAAGTCCATGATACAGAAGCCCCTTCTCTTCTTTTAACAAGCTTAAGAAGTCGCCGAATCAGTCAGGCTGAGCAAATAACACATCACAAACATTACACAACGGACCCTTGTTCCAGGTGTTGCGAGAGGAATGAGCCAGACGCCAAACAGGTTAGATAAGGGTGGTCCCAGAAACAAATTTGCAGCCATCAATAGAGAAATGATGGTCATCATTATATGGTATAATACTTTTATTTTACAACAGTAAAACATCAAGTAACAGAGTTAAAACTAGGCCGTACGAGCAAGACGAGCATCACAGTGGTCGACCAAATGAGGAACGACTCCAGAAACAGTGAAAAAATCCACAACGCGGTACTGAATGATCGTCGACTGAAAGTGCCTGAACTAGCAGACTTAGGAGGCCTTTCAAAAAGTGCGGTACATCACTTTACACACGAGACAAAAGAACAATCAAAACAGTGAACTCAACAGGGAGAACCGGCTCCAAAGAAGGCAAAGACAGTTTCATCTGCAGGCAAAGTCATGGCATTTAGTGACAATCATAACCTGAATGGACAATGGAGACAGAAGGAACATTCTCGAAAACATTCGCGAAAACAAAATAGATGACTTCCTCCAAACTAGTTTTGTTATTATTTCACCGAGAAATCCAACTTTTCGCTGATTTGCAAGCTTCTTCAGAGATCTATACATTCTGAGTATATCTCAAACAAGGATTTGGGGAGTCGCTACTTTTGGCATTGCACATGAATCTAATTGCTCTTTTCTGAATGATGAAAATAGTCTGATATTGAGTTTTGCAACAGGAAGAAACCACATACCTTAATTGACAATCAATTAGTGAGGAATAAGCTGATTTAGTTACAGACAAACCAAGTTCCTTATAAGCTATTCTCACGTATACTATACACTGTAGAATAGTTTGATGTACAAGTCCATGATGGAACTACCATGTAATAAAACGCATCTTGAATTTGAAAACACCATACCTGCTTGCGCTAGCAACGTATAACCTCGATACCATCTCCATCTCTCTTTGCATCGATTACGTCACACGTGTCTCTCACTCTCACAAACACACACCTTTATATGAAACATCAATTCTTCCCCCCATCTTCTGTATGACACTGACGTCACAATGTCCCTAACAACCGCTATAAATATCAACAATTCGCAGTTACTTTCAATATTGCAGATTGGTGTCGAGGCTAAGGACAGCGTCTACTGAGCCGACAACCTGCTTTTGAATCTTATACCGATAAACTTTTTTTAATTAGGACCACGTGACTGGTACGTAACAAGGGGGCCCGAGGGCTGAGGTGGAGTCCCAAGTGGGCCCGAGGGGTGAGGCAAAGTCACAAGGGGGTCCACGCTCTTTGAATCTCTCCGATACTCATTACATCTTTCTCTGCATCGATTAGGTCACACGTTTCTCTCTTCCACTCACTAAAGTATCCCTCTAAACTACTTTCCAACGACAGACGACCTTGAAGTGAGCCAGAACCCGCTTTGCTCCTCTACTTACTAGTCACATTAAGTTTCGTGACAGACCATTTCAAACAAATAGTTACAATATTTTTTATTAACCCAAAACTTCAGGTTTCCCACCTAAAAACTGCCGAAATTCAATACAATCTTTAAAAATCCCGATTTGTCCCTCTTGGGGGTGGAAATTCCCGATTCCCTTTCTTGATGCTTATTTACGCTATACAAAGAACCTACCTGCATATTTCAAGATTCTAGGTTCAGTAGCTTCGGCGTACGTTAAAATAAGACTGTCAGTCTGTAGCGTACATGTTATTCTGATGTATAATGTAACCAATTTGAAGCCGATATACCGGCCAGCGAACAAACACATAACGTCACCGCGAAAGTATGCAGTCAGCAACCGCGGGTAAAACCCTAGAAACGAACCCACTACAGATTTCTAGAAACGATCGTTACCGATACATAGGTCCAGCTTCCCGACCCAAGGGAAAGTGCAGAAAGTGAATTGAGCGGTTAAACAAGGAATTCAAATAGAGGAAATAAATTAAGCGTTAGTATTGTTATAATTAAATTAGTTTGTGGTTAGTGAAATACTGATGAAAATAAATTTGTTTGAGACAGTTAATTCTTTAGTTTGTTACAATAAGCTGTATTTAGGTACAGTTTCATCTAAATCCGTTCAGTCGTTTAGGCGTGAAAGAACTACATACATACATACATGCATAAATACATTTATTCATCCTCGCAAACTTTCACATTCATAATATTAGAATAGATGGTCAGTGATTGGAGAAAAAGAGAATAAGCACCGTTTTACCTACTTTAACACTTCCAAGTGCATCCCTTCTAGTATCTATTTCAAATTTCAATTAAATCCATCTATTCATCCCCACCTGGGTCTCGAATTTGCGTATTAAACAGCTCGAATGCGATAATTGATGTGGAAAATCCAAGTTTATTACGGTCCTAATTTGATTCGAAATAAGAACATGACCGGAAAGGAAGACCTTCAATATTTGATCCTCTCTGAGACGAGAAATCAAATTAAGTGACGGGACGCGATCATTGCGAGGGATTTACGTAGAAAATAATCACCGAGAAGGCTGCTTTGTTTTATTGTTGGGTTCCGTGCAGCAATTTGTTCCAAGTCTTCTTTTAGGTTACTTTTTAGGTACGTCTTCTGAGTTGATTAAAAATTGAAAGAAACGTTCTTATGGAAATTCAAATTTGATGTTGAGGTTATGAAAAAGTATTAGCACGAACATATATAAGGGACTTCGGAACTTTGACAATTGATAACGGCCATTTTGTTGAAGCTACATCTGTCAAATCAGTTGTCAAATTAGTTGTCATTTATTCGGTCTGTTTTGTCAAATCACCATAGACGGTTATAGCATTCAACAACATGTACGAAAAATGAAATTGTTTTATCAAAATGGTGTGTTGGTTTGGGTCGTGATTTTAATTTATTTATTTATTTATACACTTGATAAACTGGGGCACATCTGTTCATATCTCGAGGATATTTAAAATTCAAAAAAGGGCAATCAGAGCTTCAGCTGGAATAGGTCAAATGGAGAGCTGTAAGAACTGGTTTATTAAGTTTAATATATTAACTCTGCCATCATGTGTGATATACTGCAATTTGATAC
>WOGJ01252358.1:0-13634 GCA_015342185.1 Leptinotarsa juncta
GTTATGTCACGACATTTCGATTGTTAGTATCCACAATCGTCTTCGGGTGATAACAGTTATCAAGTTAGACCAAGCATGTTTCCAGCTAAGTCCTCTTAACACCAACTCCATCAAACGTTCAGATGTTGCTGGTGCATTGCAGAATCCAAACGACATTAACTTAACTGGTATGATCCATTACCGGTGGAAAAGGTAGTATTTTCTTCATCTTCGGGGCGAAGGGCCACCAGCCAATATCCGCTTTTCAGATTTAACGTTGAGAACCATTAGCATTCAGTCAAGATGTTCAGGGTGTCATCTATTCTGGGGAGAGGGTAACTGTCTTTTCTGGTGACATCATCAAGCCTCCTGTAATCTACGCAAAATCTCGTCCATCCATCTTAGTCACTAACACAACAGGTAACGATCAATGGTTGTTTGATTCCTCGATTACTCCTTCCTACAACATGTCCTCAACAATGGATGCAGCTTAGTCTTGCTTTGCGAAAGAAAGTCGGCTCGGTGGCTGGCGTATGGACTTGGCACCACCAGTATCGATCCGATGTTGAACTAAATCCGTTTGACCAATGATTTTGCCCTTCACAAACATACCGTTCTCTTCCTCTACGAATCGGGTGGCCTTGCATAGTTCTTTTTCTGATAGATAGTTCTTGAAAGTGTCGATGAGTTCCTTTGCGAGTTGTTGCCTACGACTTTCCCTTTCTTGAGAGGTGCCCTGTTATCATAAGGATTGATAATTCTTACTGGAATGGCCAGATACCTGGCCACAAAAATTCCTGCTTCAGAGCCGTTGGATGGCTACATTAATGCTGTGCCCAGACGCCAGTCTAGCAATTTCCGCTTGAATGATTTTCTCTGTGTTAGGAGATATTCTTGAAGCTTCTATTATAACCACCTTGGTGATGTCATAAGGCTGAGGGGTACGTCGAGTAACATGTCCTTCAATTGTTTGTTCCTTATGTCCACCACGAATCCGTAGGGGGACAAGATGTCTAGTCCGAGAATGAATTCGTCGACGATGCATTAGTTTCTATTTCGCAAATTCCAAGCCTCAGTCTCACTTCAGCTTCTCCATAGACTGTCAATCTATCTCCAGTGGCTGTCTACAAAACAGGTACTATTGATAATTTCTTCAAACTGCTTCTGTTTGAAATGTCTGTTCTTATTACTGACCTTGTTGCTCCAGTATCGATGATAAAAAGGCACTGGTGATTATTCAGAAATCCACCTACAACTAAGCTGTTACTGTTGCGTCCTATCGTGGAAATCGAATACCTAGGACTTCTCTTAACGCAGGCTGAATTTGGTTTTTCTAAACCCCGACGAGATCGACACTCCGGCCTTGAATGTCCTTCTCTGCCGCAGTTATAACATTTAGGCCGTCTTCTTGCTCTGGGTGCAGTTTCATTCATCAAATATTTTTTTAAAGAGTTCTAAAAGGCCTACCAAGTCGATCTGTTCTTTTACCTTTTCATTGATGACCCTCACTAGAAGTTTCGTTGTTGTCGCGAAGCATTTTTGACAGCTTCAAATTCTAGGGCATTAATGATGGCTTCATTCAATTCTTATGACATTCCATCATCAGCGACTGCTGCAGCTCTGTGTCATGAACCCCGTCGATGAAACAATGGACACTAATCCAGTGGATGAAGTTATCAGGTGCCTCTGGGTAAGAGAGTCTTACCAACCTATCGACTTCAGCCCCAAACTCCTGCAGACTCTCGGATGGACTTTGAGTTCTCACCTTCAGTTGAGCTTGGTAGACTT
This sequence comes from Leptinotarsa juncta, assembly GCA_015342185.1. Taxonomy (NCBI): domain Eukaryota; kingdom Metazoa; phylum Arthropoda; class Insecta; order Coleoptera; family Chrysomelidae; genus Leptinotarsa; species Leptinotarsa juncta. Next base: position 1,768 of record WOGJ01252358.1, read on the forward strand.
GTTGAAGGTGCTCACTACCATACCTGACCTCCAAAGCTGATACGACTGATTCAGTATGAGAGCCAGTATAGTGCCAGTATGAGAGCGGTTGCTTTCTCCTCATTTTTCCACCCATTATTTCCCGCAGCGGTCTCAAATTGTCTGCGATGAATTATATCCATGAAGATTTGCCATCGAAAGTCGGAGTTTCATTAAAACTACTAGTAGAGAGATATGTTTCCACTTTGCATTATTCCACAGCGATCTTTTTTCAACCCCCTCAAGCTTCTCGTTGACTGCTTTTTCCAATCTCTCCTTTGTTTCCTGAAATACTTTTCTAAATTCTTCCTGAATAAATTCCTGTTCCTCCCCTTTACTCACTTGGGAAGATTTCAAATCTTCTAATAAATGAAGGTACATCTGATTGTCTTTTTCTTGCTTCACCTGTTTTTCTGAATATTTACTTCGTTTTCTTGAATACCTAGTAGTAATTCACGATCTTCATTTCTGCGTAATTTTTCTTCCTCTCTCCGTCGTCTATCTTCTTCAATTCGGCGTTTCCTTTCTTTCACCAGGCTTGCAAAGTCACAAACTTTTTCTCAAACTTTTCCATTCCGTCTTAAACAGTCAATTACTCTATTTCTGACACCAAATGTTACGTTTTTCCCTGTGGGTTGACCAGTAATTGACTACACTGAACAATAATCAAACTTAACTCTATTTCACTTTAAATACAACAAACACTTCAACTAATACTTCACCTATTATTCGAATGTCTATCGCCTTATAGATCGCTCCGAGAACCGCACTATCACTTCCACTAGACTGTTTCGATGGGCGAATGGATGGCGCTTGTATTTGGTAATCGAAAGCGCTTCCATCGAAGCCGGTAGTATTCTTCCCGCTACATCTAGAACGGTAGCGAACATCGAACATTCACGCTTTCTTAGCTACGTCATAATTGGTTTACGGCTACCAGTGGCTGCCGGCGTTATTTTCCTTAGGGCATGATTTACAACAATATCTTAGTCCTGCAGCTCGGTAAGTTTACCAAATTTGTTAATTCCCTTCATTTGAATCCACGACAGAGATGAATATCTAATTTTGCAATTTTCCACAAACCATCTTACACGGACATCATCATAGACAACATAACATTAATTCTAAAAAAATGCAAAAACAAGCGTTGAACCAGGTTTATCCAGTTTCAAAAAATTATAGTGAACATTATGCGACTCTAACTTACTTTGGTGATCCTACTAATAATATCGCCCGTTTTTTATATCAAAGAATTGGACATAGCCACTATAACAAATAATTTGAGCGAATTCATTTGAAACAATAAAGATAAAACTCCAGTGTCGGATAGATCGGGAGACTATAAGTTGACGTGTGGTTTTTGTCTTAAATTTTATAATGACCAAACAGGAAGAACTTTCACCAAAAGAATAAAAGTGAATAGAAGCAGTTTTCTGTAACGGTTCAAGAAAAAAAATCAGGTTTGCAGCTTCTAGTGTATAACCTCAAGCAAATAGTTTCAAAAGCTCGACTGGCTTACCTAGTCGATCTAACATCTCCCCTATTTAACAAATCTCCTATTCCCTTACCTCTTTTGTACCTCCCGTAAATAAGTTGATGATGAAGTAGTCCATACTGAAAGTTAGTTTGAGGAAAGTGTGTGATTTACTTCGTGTTTTAGATTTCCATATTTCAGTAGCAATTTCCACTTTGGAACTCATATCAACTATATCCGCTGCTCGCTGTTCAGATAGATTTACTTGCGTCGATTGGGAAACTTCCTGTACAAATTCTTCTTGTTTGCCTTCAGCCAAATTACCACTGAATATATCCATAATCATTTGATAATCAGCTTTACTTACTGAAACCTGAAATCATAAAAAAACTCGTTAATATCAGACATGTCATCAAAGATAGTCTAAAAACGATTGAGCATTCAAATGCATTGTCGAATTTTTCTAGAAAAATCATTTTTTCGTTGATACATTTAGTGACTTTTCAACCTAAGTAAAGGTTTGTTATATTCAAAATCCGGCAAGAATTGTTTGTATAAAAAAGTAACCGATTATTGGTTTTCACAACTTATTCTTTAAAATTTGATTTTTCTCATAGAACATTGATTTTGATTTGGTTTTCATTTGAACGAGGTGAGGGAGCCCATTATTTTATTGGAAATACGAACATTTAAATATTAATTTTTTTTTTCAAAACAATGAAACAAAACAGCTGGGAAATATTTCCTTTTCGAAGGAAATCTTTTGTGTGGTTAAAAATTGTTTGTAAAGATATCTAGATTGAAAATTGTTATCCTACTGGAAATACTGACAAAATGAGAATGAAATAATGAAGGTTCTGTGAATATTTAAAATGTGAATGTGTGTTCGAATGTGTTCGAATGACAACCCACAAAAAAATCTAAACTTGCGCGATATAACGAATAATGAAGTCTAAACGTTTCATATGTTTGATCCCGTAATATTGTGGTTGTTAATAAAGTTTTATAACTTTTTTTGACCATTTTTGTGCATTCTTCACGCTCGTCAGATATGACACATTTTTATTTATTTTTAGTAATATACTATTTGTGTCAGCCACTCATTACCCCCTCTCTCGGTATGTGTGTTGAAAATATTAAAATATATTTTCCTGTTAACCAGCTCGGGTTTTCTTGTGCTATGAAACTTTTGGTTCGGACTTCCATTATCTAATATAAATTGACCACCTTCAAACAAACTTTTGGCCCTTGGTATCATAACTTTTGTGATATACAGATAGTATGATTTGAAACCAATATCCACATCAGCATATTGCATCTCTTATAACTGAAATAAGAAGAGAAGCTTTTGGCTTTGTTGCGATACAAACTGCCACTATAGGTGGATTTTGGTTAATAGTTGTTCATAACCTAACTACGAAGCGCTGAAGGGCCTATACTATTATTATATTATTATAGTATACAGTTCAAACTGTCGATTATCTAATCGATCTCAGTTTTGGCATGCAGCCATCTTCATTAAGAAAAGAGAAATGAAAATGTCTGTTTTTTATCACAGTGGAAGTCCGAACTAATGAAATAAATCATGAAACATTGTCAATCTCCTTCAAACTCATATATTGGTATTAAATTACAGCACACAGTACTACTGAAGTTATTGATTTTATTGTCAAAATTATTCTGAAACAGTTTCTGATAGCTTAGTTTGCGTTTTTCATTTTCTTCGTTTTGCCTTTGACTCAGTTGTCTCAAGCATCAGGAGTGAGTTGTATGAAAGTTCTCAGAATTCTTCATTGATATAAAATAAATATCGATCAAGAAGATGATTCTGACAGAACAGTTGAATTTTGTAAGATCCATAAATTATCGATACTGAAGTGATTAAAATCTCAATATTGCACGCCAAATTCACACCCAATATCTCCAAAAACTAAATGGTTGGTCAGGAATTTTCAGTAACCAAATTATTGGGCCATTCTTTTCGGAAACAAAGCCAAATGGTAAATAATAGTTCAATTTCAAATTTTGGTTATCCGGGTTGGGTAGCTGTGGTCCGATGGAGAGATTAACTGCGAATGCTTCTCCCATAAATATGATGGGCATCTTCAGCGGCGGTTGGCAGCAACGCGTTGCGACCTTCTCGTTGGTAGGCTCATTAATGATGGAGGTGATGGAAATCAGTAGTCCACGAGATGCAGTCAATTACTATAGATGTAAATTAAATTGATGTAAAGTAAATATTTCTGTTGATTTCCACTTTATAGATGGAAATTTAATATAAACTGCAAAAAGTATTCATTTTTTTCTGACATTCCTCATCATTGTAATGTCAAAAAGTTATAGGATTGGATACAGAGTTGAAAGACCTTTCAAATAAGATATCTTCATTTGGAGTATTTGACATATGGATTGTCATGGAGGAGGTGACTGACAAAAAAATTAATTTTTAAGAAATGTGTCTCTCGAAAATTTGACGTGTTTTACGATTTTTTAGTCTCAATGTCAAATCGTTTTAACTAGAGTGCTCTTTATAACAATAATATATATTTTGCCCTCGTTCCTTAAATAAGAACAAGCGAAATCTCCATATCTCATACCGCACACCACGAATTTTAAAGTAAAAAACCAGCCTCTCTCACAGGTTCCCACGGCTCTACGGTGAGTATCTGATCAATTCTCTATTTTCGTGCCGTAGATCACGTTTCGTTAGAGTGTTGGAGTTTGTGTGAGTGTTTTTAAATTATTATTGTGCCTAATTATGTCAGATAATCGAAAGTATATATTTTGCTTCTTTTGATTCAATACCGAATAGAATTGATAAAAATTATGGCATATTCCGCATAAAAATGATATGACGACAGTTTCTTCTTTCAGCTAATATAGATTCCATCCCACCCCACCACCGACCAGAGAAATGGAAGTACTAGTGGATCACTGCCTCAACCAGAGAGTGGGTTGCGACTCAAACTCTCATCACTTGAGCTGGGGTAAGTCCCTATATGAATATATAATTAAGAAAAATATAACTATCATAAACAGAGGCACGGAGTAAACATTTATTAATGCCCGTAGCCAAACATTAATAGATATCATGCTAAAGACAGCTAAAATATCAAACAAAATCCAGGAGTGGCAAGGGTCGAATAATATTTCTGTCAGACCACCGCTGGTTGACCTATAGGGTAAGCTAAAATCTTAGGACCACTGTGAAATCCCGTGGCCCGAAGAGGACGGATGTAGCTCTACAATCGACTCTCAAAGGGAGCTCTGCGGGAAATGAAGAACTGGAAAGGTGCACCGTATCTATCCAAAACAAAATAGACATTGCCTATAAGGAATTCTGTCCGATGAGGATGGTTCAAGCAAATGGCAAAACCAATACATGATGGTGCCCTGAACTGGAACATTCCAGGAAGACAAGCGAGAACGACTTTTAACAAGACAAAACGTACTGAGGTGTATATCAAGCCAACCTCAGAGAGTTCAAAAAAAGTCTGCAGACAAAAGCAAAGAGAAGCCTGGAGAGCCTTTCATATCGAAGACTTTCCACTAGCTTCTAGACTATAGGAGGCACTCTCAAATGATCACCTTAAGAGTATCGGCATCCTGATGAGGGAAAATGGTGACAAAGCCGCTAACTTCCAAGAGAGCGCTGGGATTATTATAGAAACTCACTTCCCTGTCTTTCCTAGAACGACGAACTGGACGGAAGTACCAACAACACCCTCACAATACGACTGGCAATCTGCTAGTGCAGTAATTGACGAGGACAACATAAGATGAGCCATATCGGGCTTTCCCCCTTCAAGTCACCAGGACCTGACGGTATAAGACCAGCCCTACTTCAATGCGGACTGAATATTCTTATGCCGCACCTGGTTGGAATATTCAGGGCCTCTCTAGCTCTGAGGCATATTTCCAGTAAGTGGAGAGAAGAACGAGTAGTATTTAAACCCAATACAGATAGGAAAAACTGCACCTTACCAAAAACATTCCGACCAATTAGTCTCACATCGTTTTTTTTTAAAACTATGGAGAGGCTATATGAGCGGTTCATCCAAATCAGCATGCAAGGTCTACTGATTCGGCCCTTCACCATGTGGTTGGCAGAATCAAAAGATCATTGGACAACAAAGAATTCACCCTGGGTGCATTTATATATGCATCGAAGGAGCGTTTGATAAAACCACCTTTCCAACAATTACCCAGCAACTAAACTCCATGAATGTACTCCTGGCAGTAGGAGAATGGATACTCAAGATGCTCTCTAGTAGAGCAATAAGTATCAATGTAGAAGACATTACAGTGACAGGACTGGTCATGAGGGGGTGTCCACAGGGAGGATCCCTTCTCTGGATCATAGTTCTGGACACCCTGATTAATCACCTCAACAATAATGGATTCTACACAATTGCATATGCGGATGATATAGTTATCTTGCAAACCAGCAAATTTGTGAACACACTGTGTGATAGAGCGCAGGATGGGCTCAAATTATTAGAAACATGGTGTAAGGAAGACTCACTGAGATGGTCCTTTTCACCAGGAAAAGGAGTTTATCGGGCTTGAAACCTCCCTAAATTTTCATAAGGAAACTAAAGCGTTGGTGTAATAATGAATATTACTGGAGTTATATCCCAACATCAAACCGTTATTTTTAACACCTCGACACGTGTTTCAATAACCTAGTTTAATCTCAATCTTGAAGATGATCACTTGGTGATTGAAACACTTGTCGAGGTTTTAACAATAACGGTTTGATGTTGGAATATAACCCCAGTAATATTCATTATGAACGCACTATTCCACGTTGATTTGCGAAATTTCCTTCCGCAGTTTTGAGGTTTGAAGTTGAACCCCGAAGTGGTGGACCTACAGAAATCCAAGATGAAGACTTGAGGACTCTGGTGGAAACTGACCCATCACAAACGGTCCGTGGGATTGCGGAAGAAGTGGGCGTCAGCTCTTATGCGGGTTTTGATGGTTCAAAACGTATTGGAAAGGTCAAAAACCTCGACAAGTGGGTGCCCCACGGTTCGAACGATCGACAGAAATTGTCACGTTTCGACGTCTTTTCTTCTTTGCTTTCACGGAACCAAAACTATACTTTTTGGTATCGGATCACGTGTGATGAAAAGTGGTTCCTCTACGACAGCAGGAGACGTTCAGGATATCGGTTGTTCATCGATGAGCCACCCAGACACCAAACCATCACAGCTTGTTGTGAGGGAATCGACTAGAGGTACCGAAAATTAATCAGATACACGTATTGACAACTTTTAAATGAGAAAAGAATAAAGAGAATTGATGCAAAATAAACAACGCACACCCAAAAGAAACAAAACACTTCGCACTCGAATCGCTTCAACAAATCCGCTCCGGACAGTCGATATCTCCGACGTAACCTTAAAAGGTTAATGAATGCTCCACAGACCTTGAAACGAAACATTACCACTTTTCATTATTAGGAGGCCCAATTACGAATGCGAATTATTAACAGAGCATTCACACCTGGTCCGGCATACCTAATGAGGACAAATCAACACATCGAATCGAATGTTCAAAATGATTTGGCTTTTGGAGTAAACACAAATATGGTTCCGTTTATGTGGAACACTCGATAGGTTTCTGCAGCAGTAGCGTTAAGAAGACTGAGGAATCTTCAAGTGTTATTAACTGGCTGGCCGAAAGTCGCATTATTAAAAGTAAAACGTGAACTTACGGAAAGAATAATTAATTAGAAAGATACAACCAGCACTGGAGATCAACATTCTCTGATGACGCAAACTTGGTTGGGGAAACGCGTGTCAGGAAGAATGTTGCATGCACTTCTGCAAGTTCAGATTGAAATTTCAGTTAGTACACTGTAAATGTTTTTTTTTCTGAACATATATGACTAAGATTACAACGTATTTCAGAAAGGAATTAAGTATTGTTGTAATATTCCAGAATTTCATAGTTGACATCAAAGTACTTCCAATTTTCTCCTTTTCAATCTGAAATTTCAGCACAAGAAAATTTTTGGTAAATAATTTCAATGTATTAAAAATTAGTATAATAAAAACATGATTTCACAGATTTCCATAATTTGTTACACAATATTAAAACAAATTTTTATTTATCTGTATTTTTATGAAGATTACAGTTATTATAGTGATTAACATTGCGTGTTAAAACTTCTAAATTACTTTTACAATAATGCTGTAAGGATTTGCAATTTTCACGTAGAGAACCACAAAATTTTTAATTTTTTCGCCAGCTCAACCTGATTTTTTCATATGCATGATTTCAAACTCGGGGGATAATTGTTCACAAAACCTCAAATTACAATTGATTCTTCTTCATATTTAGAACATATAATAAACTTCCACCTGACATTAAAAACATTACGCCTATTAGCTCCTTGAAGAAAAAAAAATGAAAACTTTGATATTCAGTAATTCTCTTTCTGCTATTTTGAAGGTCCACAAAAATGATTGGGGTTACTTGATATCTCTTGACCATTTATTTTAAATCGCATGATAGGCATGAATATAAATTATCAGTTTTGGGTATTTTGATATTATAATTTTTTTTCTCCTTCTTTGGTTACTATCAGTGTGAAATTGAGAATTACTATAAATGTTTTTGTTATGTTGTATTACAGTCACTATTACATGCATTTACATAATTAGGCTAAGGAAAATGTTGCATTCCACATAATTTACAAAGGTTTATGTATACACAGTAAAAAGAAAAGTGAAATTATATAAAACAACGTTGGTAATTAGTTAACAATATTGTATTATGTACCTTTATATTCGATTCGGTATAATACATACTTGATGTAAATTTAATTACATGAGAGTTTATATGAATATACTCATTAAACTCTTAATACTTAATACTTCTGTAAAATTACATAAGTTTTTATGGTAATATTGTATTGACATTACAAAGATGTGATTTTTACTATGTGATTTTACTGTATGAAATTACTAACTGCTGATTTCATATATGTTTTCTCATAGCGAACATTTATTACAGGAAAAACACGAAATCATTTTCCACTTCCAACACTGCATAGCCTTTTATGTCAGAACTTCAATTTAGATGATATTTTCACTGAATACTCTTTTGAATGAATTGAAATCTTTGTATGTAAATACCATTTTTCGTCTTCTTATCAAACAAACATGCTGTATATCACCGACCACGCTGAATGCAGAGCTTATTAACCACGGTTTTACAATAGTCCTTGAATCAGGTACGCTTCACCGTCACCGCCTTGAACAATATAATACTAACAAAAATATCCATGATTCAGCATCACCAAGTAATGAAAAATGACGTCTTCAATTATGTTCATTTCGATATGTAAACAGATGCGAAACTGGTTCCGAACAAAACAATTGACACTTCAAAGTGGGTTAAACTAACGAAAATCTATCCAAGAATGTTCTGGTCCGCAGGTTTCCATCGAAAATAAGGCGACAGTTATATGTGATCCTCGATTTGACAATTCGTATGCCGATCGCAATTGAATCAGTTTCTGAATGGAGGGGGATTTTTATAAATAACAGTTAAAATCAACGGCCTAGAGAGATTGATACAATTATAAGAACTCTTTTACTTTTCTCCTTCTTCTCAGCCAAAGGTGGTTCGGATATTCATTAAGATTCACTTTTTATTTTTTTATACTTAGAATATATCCCTCTGTTTCTTTTGAACAGCTGAACCAGAATTTATATCAAATGAGGGAACAATCTTCTCTTGAGAATATTACTGAAGTTTTTTCCAGACACCAAACCGTTATTTTAACACCTCTTGAAGATGATCACTTGGTGATCGAAACACATGTCGAGGTGTTAAAATAACGGTTTGGTGTTGGGAAAAAACTGAAGTAATATTCATTACTACACTAAAGGTTCCAAACAGTGCATCACAAGTCCTCTTGAGGAGTTCAGCAAACGATCAAGCTCAATATCGATAAATCAACTGGAGTCTCCTGAATATATTATTATGACTACCTGGGAGGCTACCTGAGAGAATCAGGATAGCGTCTCACTGTGTTCAGTTAGTGTCCTGCAGACATGGTAAGGCGCCTTTCTGAAATGTTTTACAGAAGAAATCTTTGCCAAGCCACAAGTTTGTGTCGCTTACCTACCAGACGAAGATAATCGCAAACTGACAGCCGATCAGCTTATCACTTCATTGAGGAAAATGTACACTTAGGTACCTATTTCAGTGAATAGTTTTCCCAAAAAGTCTATTACAGAAACGGCTTACCAGTTGGTAATGAAACTAATAAATATGGTTGAACATACTTCTTTAAAATTATGTGACCTCACAAAAGCTTTCGACTGTGTATCTCATTCAATTCTTTCTCAGAAGTTGACATATTATGGTATCAGAAATAATGTTCCAAGGTTGTCGAGTCTTACCTCGAAAATAGATGTCAACAATTGAAAATCAGAATTGAGGGAAATATATCACGGTGTTCCACAGGGTTCCGTTCTATGCCCCTTACTGTCTATAATTCACGATTTTTGTGTATTATTTGCCGATGACAATACTGCTGAAATAATTCTCACGATAGCGTAACACATAAAATAGAATTCAACAAACCTAAACTAAATGATAAATTTTCATTATAAAAACAATTCTTGATTGATAAAAACAATTTGCTTTTTATGAAGTCGCCTCCTGCTTGGGAGATCTTTTGATTTTTTTTCACATATACATCCCCCTTTACGTAGTTATCCGAACCACCCCGGCCTGGATACCGGCGTGAATAAAGGAGGCCCTTTATTCATAACTTTTTTTTAATGACACTCACACATTTCCTTAATTAACATAATGGACTAACACAACACAAAAACGGAGTGCTACGATAGCATATGAAGTCCGCGTACCTTCTTTGTGGGCGGACGTTATCAGCATGTCCGTCCACTACCACGGCCACCACGGAACTCCTTAAACTGTTCTATTTGTTATCAAGTAACTGAAAAATGACGTTGGCACTTGGCACAGGAACGTCAAAAATTACGTATTATACTTTGTTCCACTCAGTTATTTCTTATGGAATATTGACGTGGGGTCATTCGTCATACTCAATCTTTCTAATGCAGGTTTTCGGAAACATCGTCGACCTATTTTTATTCGGTTTGGTATCATGCCTCTGACATTTTGTAAATGTTTTACAGATAATAATGATAATAATAGTATTTATTGGGTGAAATAGAATATAATAACCAAGAGGCGAAGTTCAAAACTGCAGTGTAGAACACTACAGGTTTGTTATACCACTTAACCTTCACACCCAGCTACGATAACTGGCAACAAGAATATAACAAACACAAAAAACAAAAAAAAAGTATTATATTATAAACCTGATATCGATCAGCATTCGAATGCCAATAAAAAGAGATATACATATGGATAAATTATCGAGTAGTCAAGTTTGTTTATCTATCAACTCAATCTTCAATTTTTGTCTAAAAATTCCTAATATTACTGGAGGTTTTTCCAACACCAAATCGTTATTTTTAACACCTCGACACGTGTTTCGATCACCAAGTGGTCATCTTCAAAGAGGAAGATTAAAACTTCCTCTTCCTCTTTGTAGATGTTCACTTGGTGATCGAACAGATAACCTTATGACAGATACACGCTGAGTGTAGCGATCTTCGGTTGTCCATATTGAGCCAACAAGTTTCTGATAGCTTTGATGAAATTCTGTTCCTTCTACGTACTCCATGAATAAGACGAATGCAGGAGTTTTCAATCTTTTGGAGTCTTTTCTTGTTCTCAATTGTGAGGCTTGGTTCATAGAGTACATCTGCATAGTTCAAAGATGAAAGAACGAGACTGTCACATAGAGTAATTCTTGTTTTTTAGGGAGGAATTTTTGATTTCCGTAAGTTAAGCTTTGTGGATTAGTTTATACACATGGGAATCAAATAGTATATCACTGTCTATAGTCACCCCAATATTTTTTGCTTCCTTAATAATTTCCAATCCATTAGAGCCTATACTAATAGTGAGTTGTTGTTTTACAATATCTTTGCAATTTTTTGGACCAAATATTAGTATTTTCGACTTAGACGTATTATTTATTAAGAACATATTTCCAGCAAGGAATGAGAAAGTGCGAGATCATGACTGATCCGACTATTAGCATCATTTACCCTGTGTGGTTCAAAATAATAATAGATTTGGATGTCATCGGCATAAAGATGTACGCTGCAATACTGAGGGTATTTCACTGATTGACTGGTGTATATTGTAAATAGGAGAGGGCCAAGAGTTGATTCCTGCGAAACGCCTGTTTTCAAATTCAAAGGTGTGGAATGTACTCCATCAAGAACAACTTTCTGGCGTCTGTTGTACAGAT
>WOGJ01252424.1:0-13685 GCA_015342185.1 Leptinotarsa juncta
ATATATATATATATATATATATATATACATATATCTATTGGTTTCTTATATACGTGAAGGAAAGTAAATGCACAAAACACACCAAAATTTGTAGATTTACAATTGGGTCGATGAAAAAATACACATGCGTCATCAATAAAACATGCACTTTTTCATTTATCCTATATACCTTGTCTATCACAAGTGAAAAAGGAAGGGGCGTAAACATTTGCGTTCAATGAAAGCGAAAGAGCTATTGTATGGATAATTTGCGTTTATTACCTACATCGAAAGGAGATAGCTATACAAAAGTGGATATTTGGCAAACTATTCAATTTTGGAGCCTAACTATCTTTTGACAGTTTACATTTTTTGTATTATGTATATAGAAAATTTTCTACGCTTTCAATAAACTGTGGGCATTTCATATTTCAGTGTGAGCTTACTTTATATCATAATTATAAATTTTAACCTCAAATTGACAATGATCTATCTAAGGGAATACCAATCCAAATTGTCAGATATAAGAGTTCCAAATAAGTGCTATCACAAATAAACTGTTTTATTTGAAACGTGTCTTATCCATGTATACACAGCTTCTACGAAAACAAGGCGAGTTTCATCAATTATTATTATTATGAGTAAATGTAATAAACAATTTAATCCACTTGCAATTTCGTTTCTACACCCAACCTGTTGATTTTTATTCGAGTGGGTAATGTCACCCCACGTTCTACACGAAAATTGGGGTCACTTTGTCCACCTTTTATTTAAAGTGTTACATTGTAATTTTACATTTTTTACTTTCTCATCCTTCAGATAGAGAAAGCATTGAAATCACCAAAAAATACGACTTATTTTGTCCAAAAAATTTTAAAAACTTTTATGTCATTCATAACACTTCTGTTGACCGTCATGACAACTGTACTAGATATTTTTGGTTTTTTGAACAATTTGTGTCTTTACTATAGCCTTTGTAACACCCTGAGGGGGTGGCTTTACCAATTTTTCATTTATAACTTTGTTATACAAAGAAAACATCTGATGGGCAAAGTGACCCCACTTCATGAGATAACTTTGCCACCCATATTTTATTTTTTATTTAACAGGGGGAATGATATAAAAATAAAATAACTAAATAAATCAATGTCACCCCAATTGACCGGTATAAAATATGTTGTTACGCGATAATGAATAAAGTGCTGATGAATTTTATGAAATTATCCCATAAGATCGTGATATGGGGTTCTCACTATTTTTCATTAAAAGGTTACTTTGTTTGCTGATTTGTATCAAATGCAGGAACTTCGTCGATCCAACTGTATACCATTGAATCCCTATTTTTGAATATACGCTCGAAACAGTTTACGGGTCAAGTGATATACCACTTCAAAATGTATTTCAATGCTGTATTCAGAGATCATCATCAATCTACCCACTTCCTAGGAAATGAGTTATTTAAAGTGGTAAATATCAGGTAGATAATATGCATAATGTCATTTAATTGAATTCTTGAAGTAGCTGCATTTTGTGTACATGGTACTTCACTGCTTTCAGGACTTGTAAAACCGAATCTTGGGATCTGACATTGTTGAATGCAATTTTCGTGGATTATATTTTACTGATGTCATGTTTGATTAATTTTTCTGTATGAACGCCCAAAATTTGGAATTGAAGAAATAGCATATTTGTTGCTGATTTCTAGTTCTGATTATATTGAATTATTCCTGGTTGTTTTTCATTTGAATTAGCCATCGTTATATCAACTTAATTAATGAGTTGTCAAAGTATTTGATGTTGCCTTTTCGTTCATTACCTACTTGCTTTTTTTGCAAGTTTATTTTTCGAAAATGAAACATTTTGTGGGTGCCATTCCACTATAACTTATTATCATTTGTTGATGATATAACTGAACTCTAATAAAATATAATGATTTATTTCATCATTATGAAAATAATACATTAATTTTAGTCCTTCGAACGAAATATTTATTCAGTAATATTTTATGAAAACATTTGAAATATTGAGATCTCGATATTAATCCCTGATCTAACATCTATGTATTATTCCGTGCTATCAACTTATTAAGTTCTATCGGGTGATACATATAGGTGAAGCAAATTGTTTCATTAAACGTTCGCGTTAGGGTTTGGGAACTAACCCTTCCGGAAAGCTCAAATTCAGAATTGAGATAAAGCCTTCTACCCTTCGAATCTGGGGACTAATTGTTTACTAGGGTAGTATACTAGCAAATAAATTACGAAACATTAGATACTATTTTATGAAGACAATTAGAATACCGAAAATGCTCATATAATACAAAACGAAGACAAAAACTAGAAATTTTGTGCTATTTTTTGTAGAAGATGAAATATTGTTATACAGCTCTGAAAACGTTTTTCCCAAAAAATCTGTAAAAGTTACAGTTCCAGAAATAATAACTTCAAAAATGATTGTTAATGAAAATGAGATCGATAAATATTATTTCTTATCCCGGTCCTCGAAAAAAAAAATAGAGGTACTTGCCCCGAGGCTGTCGGTAGTTTTTACTACCACCTCTCAACAGACTATTTCAGATTTCTGAAATGAAAGATTGTATATTTGGTTGGTTTTAGTTTCAAATCTCGTCGAGCTTTTAACTTCTCAACTGGAATAATTTGATAGAATGAAGCAAAAGATAACAAATATCTCAGTTCCAAGGTACTCTTCTACTATAATTGAGAAGTTTGGAATTGCTTGAACAGTGCTTCCATTTCAAAGTAATCTTGTGATTCCATCTATTTCACTACACTTACCAGAAAGTGGTATGATCTAAGTTTCCACTTCATACAAAAAGCAAACAATAATCAATATAATAAGCAATATAATTGCTCAACTGTATCATAATAATTGCAATATTACTGATGATCCTACCGTCTTCGGGTGATGACTGGACGATTGTGGATACTAACAATCGAAACGTCGTGAAGTAAGTTGGTTCGACATCTTTTCATTTTTTATTTCATTTTCAATTGTTCAATTTTTAATTTTTTGCTTATTTTTATTTTATTGTAATTTCATTTCACGTTTTCTTATTGCTTACTATAATTATTATTTTCAGCTATTCATTTCAATTTTTTATTTTATTTATTCTTTCAGAAAACTGTATTTACACACCTCAGCAACTTTTGATGCTTTATAAACCTTCGATTAGACCTTTTTTAGAGTATTGTTCTCATGTATGAAGCTCTGCCCTCAAACATCTCCTGAAGCTGCTGGATTCCATCCAGGAAGGAACCATCCGCCTGATTGGAGACGCGAACATCTTTTGCAACCTTGCTAGTTTGGAACAATAAAGAAAGGTTGGATATTAGTCTCTCTTCTATAGATACTGTCACGGAAACTATTCAAGTTTTGAGGTTCAACTCAGTACACCTCTAACTTCACCGTTTAAGAATTCTTTCATTTGGCTACTTTCGCACAGGCACCGCTCTAAGACCGCCTTAAGGATTTTTCTGTAGTGCTTTTGTCCTTGAAAAAAATGTTTTGAAATAATATTAGTATCATATTAGACAATGGAAGTCCGAACTAGTAAAATTCACCATGAAACCAATTTCAAACAAAGACAGATGATATCTTTTGTAAGTTCAATACCAACTTGAACGTTGCTTGGTGACAACCAACTTCATCCACAGCTACCTCGGTATCCTATATTTTTTTGTTGAATGACTGTGTGAGACCATTTCTTAAGTTTGCCTATTGCCATTAGTTAGTATTCCATTTGTTAATTTACCTTTATCGTTAATTGCTATTCCCAGCTGTTATTTGCTATTTTCATTTGTCATTTGCTATTGCCATTCTTTAATCGCTATTGCAATTCGTTAATTTGCCTATTGCCATTCGTTAAGTTTGCCCACTGAAAATATTCTTTTATGGTAGGTCCTTAGCAACTTGGACGTTGATGGATAAAAGACAACTTTTTCCACAGCTGTTTCGCTATTTTTATTGGTCAAATTAATGTATGAGATCATATCTTAAGTTTGCCTATTGCCATTAGTTAGATTTCCATTCGTTAATTTGCCTTTCGGTAATCGCTATTGTCATTCGTTAACTGCTATTACTTTTCATCAAATGCTATTTCCATTAAATAATTCGCCTTTCGTTAATTGCTGCTGCTTTTCGTTATTTGCTATTTTCAAGTTTGCCCACTGAGAATATCCTATTATGATAGGTCTTAACCAACTTGAACGTTGCTGGATGAAAACCAACTTTTTCCACAGCTGCTTCGCTATTCGATATTTTTATTGGTTAAATTAATGTCTAAGATCATTCCTTAAGTTTGCCTATTGCCATTAGTTAGTTTTCCATTCGTTAATTTGCCTTTCTTTAATCGCTATTGCTATTCATTAACTGCTATTTCTTTTCGTCAATTGCCATTACCATTTATTAATTTGCCTTTCGTTAATTGCTATTACCATCCTTTATTTCCTATTTCCATTCATCATTTGCTATTGTCATTCTCCAATCGCAATTGAAATTCGTTAATTTGTCTATTAACATTCGTTGAGTTTGCCCATTGAATTCGATATTTATGTTGGTCAAATTAATGTGAGATCACTCCTTAAGTTTGCTTATTGCCATCAGTTAGTTTCACATTAGTTAGAAATACATTCGTTAATTTACCTTTCGTTAATCGCTATTGCCATTTGTTATTGCTATTTCCTTTCGTCAATTACTATTACCATTCGTTAATTGCCATTGACATCCTTTTACTGCTATTGTCATTCATTAATTTGTCCATTGCTATTTGTTAATTTGTCTACTGACATTCGTTGAGTTTGCACACTGAAAATATTCTTTTATGGTAGGTCCTTACCAACTTGAACTTTGCTCGATGAGAGCCAACATTTTCCACAGTTACTTCGCTATCCGATATTTTTATTTGTCAAATTACTGTGCATGACAATTCGTCAAGTTTGCTTATTGCCATTCGTTAATTACTATTGCCATTCGTTATTGGCTATTTCCATTCGTCAATTGCTATTATAATTCGTTAATTGCTAATGTAATTCATTAATTGCTATTGCTATTTATTAGTATGCCTATTGCCATTCGTTAGTTTTCCATTCGTTAATTGCAACTGGCATTCATCAATTGCTATTGTCATTCGTCATTGTCATTCGACAAAAATTGTCGAAAATCTTACAAACTCGTACTTTACTTGAAAAACCACGAAATAATTCTGGAATGTCGACTGATACCGCCCTATACGGTATGTTTGAAAGCAACACTGATTATCTTCCGACGATTATGGCGGTCACGTCTACCGTCCGTTTTGTTGGCTTTTATCTTGGCCGTGACCGGTCGAGCATAAATCACGACGTCGTAAACATTTGATAGGCAAATATGGATTATATTGCACGTATATTACGATGCGGGGCTTTTTGTTTTTAAATTTAACGAAACGATACGGAATGAATCATCGGGGGTCGTGAGATCGCCGGATAAGTTCGAAGGTTAAACAGCCGCCGGGAGCCAAAGTGAATAAATCGCAGAGGAACAACAGGTCGAAATATCTCAATAGCGCATCTTTCGTACAAAGGGTAAATAAAAATATGTGATTATTTATGAATGATTGATTGTACATGAAATGAATTTTCACATTATTTACATGGGTTTGTAGGGTTGTTTCAAAAGTTTTGTGAGGTTATCATGAGTCTACTTTGAACTGTAAGATCTCAGTGAATACTTATTCAATTTAATCGAAATAAGCGTGCATTAATGTAAAAATTGCGTACTCAGATTTCAATGAAGTTGATGAAGGCCGTTTTTGCCTGGTCCTGATTGGTGGTTAGAAAGTTATCGATGTACTTTAAAAGAGGGTAGTCGGTTGGTGAAAGGTCTGGAGAGTATTCGTGGGTAAGGCAGAACTTTGACGCTCAGTCCGTTTAATTTTTGGACGGTGATTTGTGAAGATAACTAAAAACTTGTTGTCAATTATCGGTCTCAACATCTTCCACTTAGAAAGCTATTATAGTCCGACCAATATACTTCTTATTACAATACGCACAGCTCATTTCGCAAATCCTAGACTGTATTTTTTATTGGCATGTCTTTCAAGTTACCTAACACTTGATTAAGTGTACGAGATGTTTTAAAAGCCACTTTCGACTTTAAATTTTCAAAAATTTTTACAAAGCTGTTGGTGTGTCCTGGTTCACATGGTAGATACTATGAATTTTGAGTTTTAGTTTTTTCTGTTAGGAATCACACGTTAAAAAGTAAGACCTCATTAGTCCTTACCTCGCACAAGTTTTTACTTCTGAGGGTGGTCGTTCGTAGGGATGCTACAGCTGGTTAATGGAAAAATCGATTTTTTAGACAAAACATGTTGCTTTCAGTTATCTTCTTGATAACTTTGTTTACTATATTGTCTGAATATCGTTTTCAATAGATTCATTTTACGCTAGAGGTTTGAACTCGCAATCAGCCAAAAGTAAAGACTATAAGTCAATTATATTCCAAGTGACGAAGGAACCTACGAATTATTTCAAAAATACAGGATAACAAACAATATAGGTTAAAAAGAGTGATCTGAAGAACACAAATTCAATGTAAGTCCTTGAAGGAACCTGTACTTGCCCACGCAAGATACTTCTCCTCATCGTCCCGCGGGTGCTATCGCTTGACCGTCGCGATTTTCGTGCGTTCAGCCTTATAGATATATTCCCTATATAGGCATGACCAAAAACGATGCGGATTTTGCCCCAATTCATGCACATTCTTTCTCGAGTAAGGTTGCTAAACGGCAACTTCAAACGCATATTAATAGATTGGTTGTGACCTATATATGAAAATAAAATCAAACTAAATCCTTCGACGACTGAACTCGTTCAATTCTCGAAAAAATTAGCCAATGGGGGAGTTATACTGAATAGGACACTTGAGTTTGGCGTTCCAACGAGCGGGTGCAATTGCACGCCTGTCTCCTATCCTGTAGCTTCAAGAAGACTCTTTTCCTGGGACTTGAGAGAATGCAGAATGAGAGATAGCTTGAATCAAAGAATGGCTCAATCGCACATGTATTACAATCAATATATTTGACTGAATCGAAATATTATACTTTATTGAAATGAATAAAAACATTTTTGTCTAATTTCCACTAGGTATTTCATTTTTACGGCCGGTTTCGGGTCTTACCCCATTATCAATTATAAAACTAACATGTGAAATCTGAAAACTAGGTTATATAAGGAGTTTTCAGGTAAGCTAGAAGTGAAGGTAGTTAAATTCAACACTGAAGATTATAGGGATAGTCAAACATATAAATTCAAGAGTGGATACCTACATGAATCGATTTGCTCGTTTAGGGGTACATATTTCTGGTTATTAATTGACTTGGCTTCCAACAAATTCATTTTTTGTTCCCTTTATCTTTACTTATCGTGTTTTGATTCTTATAGATGTTCATACATTGTAGATTTTTTATCCAAACAAAAGTGTTCACGGAGCCTTACCTCAAAATTTCTATCGGTTTGGCCTGTATATACTGCAGAGCATTCGCCACACTATTTTATATATACCTGATTGTTTCATTGTAGGTATGTCATTTGGGTTTTGTATTGAACAGAGTTCTGCCTAAATCATTATTAAAAATGAAAGCTGTTGTTATTTTACATTTAGAGAACTATATTTTCTTTAGAGAAACTGGTACCTGATTGTTTGCTGCAATTTGTTAAATTATTTTTAGTTCATCCTGGAAATTCTTTTCAGGTAAAGGGATTGCGAAAGCTTTGTGTATCATTGACCTTAACGCGGATAATTTATGTGAGAGTCTGTGAATGTGTTTTTCCAGTAGACATTAAACTAAAACCATTATTGACTCTTGAAATATTTGAATTTAAAAAGTTAGGCTCCTTAATTTTAGTACGCAGACTGTTGAGGAAGTTTAAAAACTGATTAATTCGTCTGTTTGAATATTATACGATCGAGCGTTAATTATTGACAATAGTATGTACCGTCATATGTTTTAGGTCCTACCTTTCTGAAAGAAAATTCACAGCAATTGTTGATCGATTGAAGACGACAGTATTTTTGTTCTGGTCTACCTATCAAATGAGTTTGCCTGTTATGGAAAAGTTGACTATTTTAGTACAAGACATTTCGGCAACCAAAATTCGGCCACATCTTCATATGAAAAACCAACTTTATCGAGAAGTTGTTTTCAGATATTTAAAAAAAATACATATTGTTTCATAATTTTCCGACAACCATTAGGAACAATTAAACCAGAACATATGTGAAAGTTGTTGATTGACTGACGAATGTCATAATATGGCAAAACGCGTCCACAATTATCAGTTTGTTGCCACTTTCCCACTTTTCAAATATTTCGAAAGAAATCTCTCTCTCACTCAATTAAACCTCTTACTTACATTAGTGATCATCTTCATATTATTCCATCCCACTAGAGTCGCCATAGGATCAAAACGTATTCTGGCAGTTTTGATTCTGTTAATTGTTTATTCCTGATATGCTTTGCTGTGCCACTTATATAACTTTATTATATAAATTTTAGAACATACTGTTCGATGTGATTGGTTCTTTCGTTTATGATGACAAAAATGGACTGTGCTCTCCGAAAGATAAATATTAACTTAGCTATTTTTCTTTAATAGTATTATGTTTTCCTTGGGTTTGACACTAATTGATTATACTGTACAATTGAACTCAACTTTATTTCACTGTTAGACTGACAATACAACACAAACATTTCAACTGAAACTAATCTCAAATATGTATCACCTAATTAGATCACTTCGTACCGCACTTTCAACTAGACTCCTCGATCTGCTTTTTGGTAGTGTTTATATATCGAAATGGGAGTCTTTAAAAGCCGATAGAGAAGTCGCTGGAAGTCTCTCGAAGCGACGCGACATCTATTTAGAATGATCGCGAAGTGCAAATAGTGTTGAGCGTTAGTCGGGTTGGCAAGTCACAATCGATTGACGACGACCAGCGGCGGCCAGCGTCATTTTTTCAGGGGATGGTTTACAATAATTTATAAAAATATCAAATATGACAGATTAGTGATACATATCATTTTCTCCAGTGCTCCAGCTTACTAAAAATACCAAACAACTTTCTAATAAAAAATCATTTTTCCTTCTTCTGTTTTTACGACATAATGCAATAATAGGTTGATGGACCACAGTCCCAATCTTTCATTGTATCTCCAGGGCGTTATTATCTGACGGTTTATTCACGGAAGTGCGATTCATAAATTATATGCCCTTCAATCTAATGCGGATTTGCAGTGTAAAAAGCTGGTGGAAGCGAGTCAGAGTCCATCCAAAGCCACGTTTATGGTGCTATTCAGGGCACAATGTTTAATTTAATCCCTTTATAAAGCACATTAAAACGGGACGAGGGACCCCACTTTCGTTTCGATGTAATGTTTCCCCGTTGCTCATGAAAGTTTGATTACAAAGTCGAAAAAGCCATTATTTGTATATTTTTACTCGCGGAAGAAGTGTTAGAATGCTGCTTGAAGTTTTGTAAACCTCACGGTTCATAGCGTAGTAAGATAATGTGTAAATTTAAGTTAACTTCTCTGCAGAGGTGTTATGTTATCATAAAAAAGAGCTACCCAACCTAGCGGTTTTTTCCATTATCCCAATGTTCGTGAATAAAGCTATCTACTCAAGGAAAATGTGGGAGACATAATACTCGATCGATAATACAGCTTTGGCAAACATTATTTGAGGAGGAGATTGAACGAATAATATTCTATGAAGATGAAGTTATACAATACTCCACAAAAGTAAATTGATTGAAATTGATTGACCATTCACGTTTCAAAATTAATATTTGGTAATATATTTGTCAACTTCCTACCTCTTTACCCTCAAGAAGCGGCTATCCCTACTTTTTAATTTTTAATAGTCCAGTAACTGTTGTGATAGCTGGGATTGACCTTTGTTTATTGTCTTGCATTTGTGTTATGGAATGGTGAGCGAATTCAGCTGGTTTTATCTCGAATCCGAGCGGGAAAGGATTGATAATTCCTAGCGCATCAGTGCTACTAACGAAACTTTTGATATATAAGGTGCTTTCACGGCAATGCCTGACTCTCCCTAGCTACACGTAAAACGTTTCATGGATTTTCAAGTAACCGAATTAAGCTACAGGGAAGATGGTCACCGACGAATCCAACTGTCCTTCCTGTAACATCGCAGTTTTCCAGCTCCTCTTCTTAATGAACCTAGGAGGATAGGTGTTGCAGTCAGGAAGCGATCTAGTCACTTCTTCAAGAGACGGAAATCTTATATCTTTATAAAGCATCAACAGTTGCTGAGGTGTGTAAAGTGTTCTTGTTCGGAACAGTGTTCCAAGTTTATGAGAAGCATCCTTTGCAATTCCAGCGACATGATTGTGCCAAGACATATTGGTGTCCATTTTAACCCCCAACAAACTTATCGAAGCAGAAAGTGGAGTTGTCTGACATTACTATATTTGGTTCGGAGACATTTATCTTTTTGGAGATAACCGATACCAGGGTTTTTGTGGCATTGAATTGAACAAGATTATTTTTACCCCAATTCGAAATTACTTCTAGATCCTCATTAAGATATACAAACCTCCAGCTGCCGGTGAAAATGTGCATCCGCCGCCAATGTCGTGGAATCCAAATGGAATTACAAAACAAGTGTGCTGTCGTCAGCAAATCAATATATTGGATTCTTGGTTTTTCCAATAAGTCGTTAATATATAATAGAAAGAGGGTTGGAGACAATATAGATCCCTGGGACCACCAGCGTTGATGATAAAATTATTCGAGAGATATCCGTCAACGGCCACTTGCATCAAACATTCTCTCAGGAAGCCGGAGAGCCATACACAAAAATGACAAGCCATAGCTTTGAAGTTTGGCCAGCAAACCCTCAGTCACACACGGTCAAAGGCCTTAGATATATCAAGCGCTACAGCTCTTGACTCTCCATGTTTCTCGATTGCATTATTTCAAATATGGGTGACATACGATAGTTGGTCGCCTGTTGATCTTTGTTTCAGAAAGCCATATTGATGATCGCTCAAGATGTTGAAGCTTTCCAAATATTCAAGGATACGGTGGTTTGCGGCTTTCTCCATTTTTTATATCACTGATAGCAAAGCGACTGGTCTATAGTTATTTGGAAGCTTCTCACAGAATATCGAGAAGATGTGAATGGCGACGCTTGCACTGTTCGCTCCAACAGATCAACAGCCAATGAAAATGTTGAAAAATTGAAAAAAATTGTCATGGAGAATCGTCAAATTACTAATAGAGAAGTTGCTGAGGATGTCGGCATATCAGTTTGCTTAGCAATGCAATTTTTTCGGAAATTTTGGACACGAATAATTTTGACCAAAAAAACCAACGCATGAGCATCCCTCAGTTATTGTTCAATGACGTCAGCGGCGATCCAGATTTTCTTAAAAGGGTTACAACTGGTGACGGATAATGGTTATATGGTTAGGAGATAGAAACTGAAGTCCAATCGTCCCAATGGAAGACCCCAGGGGAGCCAAGACCAAAATTCCTGCAAGATCATGCAGTAGATCAAAGTTCAGATTCACCACGAGTGCAGCTATCGGACTGAGTCATGGCCGGTGGGAGAAATTGTATTATGGGTCGGTGTGAAAGTATTAGAAAAAAAGAAATAGAAATTTTTGTTTGAAATTCAACATTTACAGACTGATAACAGATTTCTACACATTTACTGCACATCTTAAGGGAGGGGCTTCTCACTGGCCATGACTCAGTCCGGCAGCTGTATGACCTAATGAATTTCCTACTTTCGCAACTTTGGTAAATATGATTTTTCAACGATACCTAGGACAGGTACACTAGAGTAATAGTCTCAAGGGTTAACGAGGTCTCGTCTTTTAACATGCGATTCCTAGCATGAAAGTGGCATGCAGAAATAGGAAATGATGGAAACATAATTAAATCAGCCATAATGCATAATAAATTGTGACCGAGATATGGGATAACTAACTAAGTCACCTCAGAATTTGACATTAAATGCATAAGCATACTCCTTAATCCGAATGGGTTGGGCCCAGACGATGTTGAGGGTTGCAGTTAATTAACTGTAAAAAGATATCTTACACGAACTAATGAATAGTAAAGAAGTTATTGGTCAGCTACAATAAGTTTGTGTGGTTTCTAGCTACAAAAAAGTGCAATTCTTCGAATTAAATTCAATCTCACAACGAACGCAATACGAATTCAACTTTATTGCTCCACACTTAAAATATAATTTTCCGTAATGAAATATTGGGATCGGTGACTCAAACAATCCCGTTCTCTGGAATGGTCTCAAATTAATTGAATCTAGGAGGTGAATACTTCCAAAGTTTCCCACAATAATAAATTCTGCATCGATTCGAAACGGAAAATAAGCATAGCAATTCGTTACAAATCTATTGAAATTACATGACAACTAACTGTTGTTTAATTAAAATGGATATTGATGACAATATTATTCTCTAATAGTCTACCGAATGATAAACGTGGTGATTCCCAAATCGTGATCCATTTGGATATTAAGCATATACAGCAATCGATAGACACATACGTGTACTTTCATAAAATAAGGTGAATGTTCAAATTTCTGGGCTACATCAAATTTGATTAGGGATTTTTTTATGTTGGTACACTCGTCTCGAATCTATGTTTGCTGTTTAGTTTGTTGGTGAGAGGCATAAAAGATAAAAGTGTTTTGAGTATTCGGCGATTTTCTGCTATCAAAAAAATGGATTAAATAATTTGCACTAAATTTTGTGAAAATCTAGAAGTAAGTGCCCTAAACCACTTGAAATGTTGACAGTGGCATACGGTGATTGTACTCTAAGCCACAAAAATGTATACAAGTGGTTCAAGCTTTTCACAGAGGGTCGAGAAGATGTTAGTGACGAGGCCCGCCCTAGATGCCCAAGCACATCAACAACCGATGATAATGTTGAGAAAATGAAGAAAATTATTATGGGGAATCGTCGAATCACTATTATAGAAGTTGATAAGGAAATTGCTGAATTTGAAGGCATGGTCATCTCACGTGGAGGTGACGTTTTCTTGAGTGAAATAAGCCACTTTAATGAAATGAATGAAAACACTTTTATCTAATTTCCACTAGTTATTTCATTTGTACGACCGGTTTCCGGTTTTACCCCATTATACCCTATATAACTAGGTTTTATATAAAACTAGGTTATGTAGGGAGTTTTTAGGTAAGTTAGAAGGCGAAATAGTTAAATGAACAAGAGTGCCAACTATAGAATTCAACACTGAAAATTATAGGGATTGTTGAGCTTATAAAACAGTGGAGACCTACATAAATCGAGTTGCTTGTTTAGGGGTATACATTTCGGGTTTTTAATTAATTCATTAACTTCCATGGCTTCCAACAAATTCATTTTCTTCCCTTTATTACCTTTATTACATTTGTGTAGGATTTTGAGGTTATCTTTGCTTACCTTGTGTTTTGATTCTCCTAGATGTTCATACATTTCCAAACAGACGTGTACACGGAGTCTCACGTCGAAATTTCTATCAGTTTCGACTGTATATACTGCAGATCATTCGCCACACTCTATGCTATACAGTGCATTTGAACGGGTCAATTAAAAAAATTGAAGTTTGGGATAATGAAATTAATGCATGAATAATTTATTTTCAAGTG
>WOGJ01252489.1:0-10462 GCA_015342185.1 Leptinotarsa juncta
TCCAATAATATACATATAAACAGACCGGCATCCGGAAGTACCATGATTTCGTTGATTTTTAAGGGCTTCCACGAATTCAATGAATTACCTGAAGAAATAAAAAAAATATCCATTTTAAAAGATTTCAAAAGAGCACTTGAAGATTTGAAACAAAAGTAATAGAATACAAATTGTATAGTTATGTGAAATTATTTAGGATATTATTGGCTGTCATTTATTGTTTTTAATTGGTTTCAATTGTTCACAAGTGTATTTGTATCTGTAATGAAACCAAATATCACTGTTTCAATAATAATTCAATGTATTTATGTACCTATATTTCATTATCTATTTAAATGTTACTCATCATATGATACTGAAATCTTTCTATGTAATGTTCACAGTCTACCTATATGCTAGTGTAAATTTGCTAGTTAGTTTTAATTTAAAATTATTTACATACATTTTTTTATATTTCATTGTGCTCTTATAGATATGTATATTAGGTTTTCTATTTCAATAAAGATTTTTATTATATTATATTATTTGAATTGAAGGGGTTATATTTTTTTAGGAGTGATTAATTTTTGATTATTACTATTATTATAAACAATATTCATGATTCAACCAATTCGAATCGAGATACCGTTTGAACTACCAAAATTTCACTTTCATACGAGCTGAGACTGAAACGTTATGGGAGCGAGCTTGAATTGGTTTACACCTGGTTGAAGATTAAAAATACTTTTATTGAGATTTTTCAAATATCTACTTATACCTAGTAATCTAGATCTTTCAAATTCGAGAAATGAACAGCCCCCAAACTTCATTTGGATTCTCAGCAACGTATGATATCCTTTTCCAATTCATACTTGAGTCTGAGTAACAAATGTTTTATTTTTCAGATGACTCATCCGAAAGCTAGAGTGTTCTGTCAGTCTCTAGGCAAAGCTTTGGTGAGCATTGAGACCAAAAAGATAAACGACAAACTTTACGAAACAATTCGAGACAAAGGTAACTTTGAAAAAATATTTTATCAGAATTATAGTTTACACAATCCTGAAAAACCTTTCAACAGTGTTGCATTTTCTCAAGTTTTCTTTTCCTACTTCAGTCTTTTTCTTTTAAATAAATGAAAAGAAAGTTGAGAGATTCCAAGACACGTTAGTTCATGACGTTTCGATTGTTAGTATATACAATCGCCTTCGGGTGATGACTGGACTGATTCCTCCGAAAGATGACTATTTATGGATAGTTCCAGTAATTTCACTCACCCAAACTTTCCATTTTTCAATGGCCTCTTAGTTTCACTAATATAGAATTTTCCGCACTGACAGGGTGTTCGGTAAATGCAATTCTTGGAATCGCAATCCGCGTTTGATGGACTGGTTTTCGTGAGGCTGCTACGGATAGTGTTACCAGATCTGAAGCAGATTCTGATGTACTTGAAACCAATTCTTCTTATCCTCTTCGATAATCCTCTGATGTAGGGAAGTGCAAGCACAGTTGTGACAGCATTTCTTCCTTGCGAGGCTCCTGCTGTCTTTTAGTCAAAGTATTTTCTACCATTGCTTTGGAGTAGCCATTCCATTGAAGATCATTTTCGATGATATCTAGTTCGTTCTCCAGACCTTCCTTCGTATTACGAAGCTCAAAATCACGGTCTAATAGATTCTTGATGACTCCTCTTTCAGTTGATTGATGGTGGCTGGATCAACCACACTAGCAAGAGCCTCGCAAAAAATAAATGACGTCACAACCAGTGCTTGCACTTTCCTACATCAGAGGATTATCGGAGAGGATAAGAAGAATTGGTTCCAACATCAGCACAACATCAACACTATCCGTAGCAACCTCTCGAAAACCAGGCCACCAAACGCGGACTGCGATTCTAAGAATTGCATTTACCGAATACCCTGTGAGTGCGGAAAATCCTATATTGGTGAAACTAAGAGACCATTAAATGTTCGCATTGCCGAGCACAAGAAATACACACAGCGAGGGGAAACTAGCAAATCAGGAGTAGCAGGCCATGTTTAGACCCATCAACACAACATGGATTGGTCCTAAGCTGAGATCATACACAGAGAGGAACAATGGTTTGGGAGAAAATTTAAGGAATCCGCATACATGCTGTCCAACAACGTATTCAGCCAAGCCAGCGTAGAGATACGCAACTTATGGAAACCGTTCATCAAGTGAAAAATGACCAACTCCCGCCAAACGGTCATCTTCCACTGAATCAGTGAAGCGGAAAAAATGGAAAGCGGGGATAAATAAAAGTCCTCGAACGACCCATACCTAGTCATCTCTCGGAGGAATCAGTCCAGTCATCACCCGGAGACGATTGTAGATACTAACAATCGAAACGTCGTGAAGTAACGTGGCTTGGAATCTCTCAACTTCTTAGTTTTATTTTCACTTTCATTTCTTTATTTTTTGTTCAATCGTTCTATTTTCACTTGTATATCATTTTACTATTATTTCATTTTTTAAGCACTCAATTTTATTAAAACAACGATAAAAATAAAATAAAAACAACAATAAAAATTAATTGGCGACTTTATTGATTCCAGTGGCGCCTTTGCTTTTTCAGCTGCAGGTTATTTTTGCTTAATATAATTGTTATTTTCAGCTATTCATTTTCAATTCTTCATTTTTAGTTGTTTCAGGGATTTCAAATCATTTTATGTATTAGACAATGAAAGTCCGAACTAGTGAAAATCATCATGAAACATTGTCAATCACCTTTAAACAAACTACAAAAATTTCTTCTATTCTAGATAAGGGGTGGTTAAAATTTTTAATATATTTGTTCATCGTCATTTTGTAATTGGCACAAATCCTAATGTCTTTACACCATTTGCCTTCATTACATGTTCTAATGGCGTTCCCCAATTAGAATTGTCCACCTTCTCAATTACACCTTCTTTTTCAATTTTTTTTTCAATGCTGTCTCTACCTTTCCCGGAAAAGGGTTGTGGAAAATTGGTTTAACATTTTCTTCTAACAGGCAAATACGTTCCTTGTTATATGTACCTAGCTCTTGAAAACAAAACTCACTTAGCGCCGCGGTGTTGAGCTCTGCACTAATTCAATTAGACGGAGGCTTTTGAATCAGCTGTAGTGTTGAACGTTTTGAGCGCCTCAAATATTCAATTAAAAAGCTAGCCGTGTGATTGAATGGCATTGTGGTGAAGTGAAAATTGATAAATTTAAATACACTTTGTTTTTACCTATACACTGCATTATAGATTAAGTGAAACTTCGTCCACAAGAATACTCTAATGACAATGATGTAGATTCGCTGTCTCTCTATCCATAATAAAAATCAAACAATTTACACAGATATTTTTTATTCCTAGATGGGTTTCGCTAACACCGTAGCCTCCTCGTTAGAAATGTGCTACAATTCTGATATACAACAGTAATAGGTAGGTACATAACTCAACTGGTAAATACTTGTTCTTAAGAACAAAAAATCACATATAGATAAGAACAACAGATCAGGTGTCTATAAACTAACATGCGAATCATGCCCAAAAGTGTACGTAGGAAAGACTTCAAGAAATTTTAAAACGAAAATCTCCGAACGTAAAAGAAGTTTCGAACTGAAGAAGATCAATTCCACTTAAGCTTGCCACTTTTTGAAGAACAATAACGATTTCAACACTTTGTACGATCTACTTCATGTAGAAGCTGAGGGACAGAAGTTGAATTTGCAGGAGTCCTTGAAAATGAATAAGGGTAAATGTTAGGGTTCCCTTTTGAACTACCAACTGGAGGGTAAACCTTTTTTTTATTATACCAATAATTTTATCTACATTCAAAAATTCACCTTCTGTCCAAGAACTGAGATTGTATTTGGATTACAAAGCGATGTAATCGTCATCGTTCGCGATGTCATCGTTGAAATTCCAAAGTTTACACATACTTGCACATTAATCAGTTTTCTTGATTTTAGCTATAATAGAAACAACATCGAAATAGACTTCCGAGTGAATTTGGCTATATTTTGAGTTAGAATCAATCCGAAATAATGTGCAAAACATACTCTATTCAACTTTATGTAATTCATTTCAGTTTATTTCAATAAGTCCTGGTAGTCTAGTGATTATTGTACAATAAATCAATGAATTATTTAAAGATATGGTCAAGATGTTGAGTGTTTGCTTGCATTATTTCAAACAATGTTACAGTTGTTATCCAGACATAACTTATTCTTGTTAACCCATTCACATATATTCGTGTATACACAATCTCAACTTTTTTTTATGATATTTGAAATATTAATTAGCGAAGGCAACAAATTTAGTTAGCTGTACTTTCGAGAATTCTAGTAGTACCCGTATATAGATGAACTATTGGTAAAGTGGGCCACGAAATTGAGACTTGAGGTACACCAATATTTTCACATCTAAAATTCGAAACGATTTTGTTACATATCACTTGCAAATACTTATCTAAGTGGCAAACCACTAAAGTGAAACACCACCAACAATGTATCTTTCATATTTAAGTGAAAGGATGTTATGATTTACATAAAAACATCTACAAACTACTTTAAAGCAATCGAGTGCTTTTCAAGCTTCATTAAAAAACTCGCACAGGGCACCATATTCTATTATTGCGTTTGTCAGTGAAAAAATCTTACCAATATCTGAACATGCTGAACTTGAACTATTGCCCATCTTATTTCGTGCCAAAGAATAAATAACAGGAAATTTCTAGGATTGAGAAAATATTCTCTGCATTGAAGAGGAAAGTTACAGCTGTTCGTCTCACCACCCTCCAAAGCAAGTAAAATAATAAAAAATAAATCATTTATTCACATTCAAGATCAGTTCCGACGAAATTCACAATTTTCAAAGACTAGCCGACTGTTTATCTACCCCACGCTCCGTGTCCCCATCCCAAGCCGGCTCCCCATCCAGGGGCTACAACTCCAGGGGCGACTGCGGCACTGACAACTCCACCGGCAATGGGGGCAGCTGCAAGAGCTCCAGCTTGAGCGGCTCCGGAGATAAGACTGCCATCTGGTCCGGCAACGGCAGCTTGAGCGGCGGGGCCTGAGAGAAGAGCACCTGGATTGGCAGGTCCTACAAGGGTGGCAGCTCCTCCCCAACCGAGGACGGAGGCTTGGGCACAGGCCAAGGTGGCGACTAGGAGGATAGCGACCTGAAATTCAATGAATGATAGTTATCAATGTGAAATTCTTCAAAAAATTATCATCTGTTTGCAATCTTTTATTTGAATTGTAATTTTTGCTTGTAAGTACATATATTATATATTTAAGTAACACTCCATTGTTAGATTTTCACAGTTTACAAGTGATTTGCTATACAATAGTTTCATCATACCGAGAGTATACTGAGAGTATAAACACGTCTGATGTAGCGTATGTATAGCGAAACGCGTAAAACTGTTTGGTGAAGATGCCACCAAGATGGTGAAGATGTGTTTCTCGAAATCTGGCATGTATATGAATTTCACCAAAGAATTCGAAAAAAAAACAATTATCAGTTATTGAAGTGGAACTTTTACCACTAAATGAGAAAAGAATATGTAAGAAATGGTGAAGTTGAAGCAAGAGTTAATATTAGAAAGAGGTAATATTCTAAATCGTATAAAGCAATTAATTCACTTTGTGCTAGCATTCGTCACTATCGTTACTTTACAGTGTATGAGATGGATATAATTTAATTCCTGAAGCACCGAAAGAAAAGCCTAATCTTGTTATTCGGAACAAATCGAAGAGGAATTCTTTGACAGCATGAATACGTGTTTTCCATGTTATTAAAAATAACGACTTCTTTCACGTAAAAAATATATTAAGATCTATCATTTTCGTGAAAAAAAATATGTATGGTATGTGAAGCAATGCTGAATGACATCAGTAAAAACAACAAGTCACTATCAGGAAAATACTTATTTGTTGTTCAAGTTGTAATTTTGAATTTTACCTTTATTGCATAATTCGAAATGAGGACATTGATGAAAATAAAAAAGAAATAACCAGAAAATGTACTAATTAATCTGATATTGAAACTTATATAGAGAAGAGAATATCTTTTACCTACATGACTAGATGTATTTTACATGATAATACTAAATCCAAGTACGAATACTCTGATAATGTAAATTGCCAACAAAAATTTACTAATGCAGTTTATAGTAAGGCAAAAGTTGAATTCATATATTCATATATTTGTTATTTTCAATGTGCAAGCTCAAGTTATTTTTTAACGAATGAAAAATCTCCTTTTGAAGTATAGTAAACTTTCTGTATCTCTTGACTACATAGTTTTTTTTTAAATGTTTTGTTTGGAATGTTTGATCTACATATAGTAACATATCGGACATGAATAACTACAATTCATGAACTTCTTATCTATCTTACACCAAACTCTTGTTTCTTTTTATTGTTGTTATTTTTAATGTGCATGTTCAATTTAATTTTTAACAATTTTTCCTCATCGTCTTTTAGAATCGAGTGATTCTCCTGTATGGCTTGACTATATAGTTTTTCAGACAGTAAATTACTTATAGGATCACTATTGTAACCAATTTTGATCACAATCAGTTTCATTGAATACAGTTTTTTACCGAAATTCACATCCGATATGAATTTCAATATAAAAAACTGGATATAATGAAACATATAGCGTGAAATACAGCAATTTAATTGATTCAAAAACTATACAATCAAATCCAAAAGGAAATTTACCCGTTTCTAAGATAGGTGAAGATTTCAAAAAAAGGAATATGTGAATTCAGCGTATGGAATCAATAAAAATTTGAGCATGGTTATTTGAAATAACAAAAACACTAATTTGGTGTCGGGTAGATGAGGAATTTATAAGTTGTCTTGTTCATTTCATTTTCGATGTTTGACATATATCGAACTGATAATATTGAAAGCACTCAGAAAAGAGTATAAAAAATTTTCCAAAATGGAAAAATCAATTCAGCCTATGACACTCACCTCCACACAGAGATATATGAGTTCAATCATGAATTTAAAACTCAGAAGGAATGTTTCATACTCATCCTTTTGGAAAGTATGTAAAATAATAGACTAAGAAATGCATGTGATTTAATAAACAATCAAATCGATCGAACAACTCTCCTTTGCTTCTGTTTATCTGTTTGTACCAGATAATCATTTTAAGTCTATCTACAAAAATTGATTTGTGATATAAAATAATTGATTGAACTATTTCTACCGCTTTCTCTAGTAAATCAAAGACTATATTTCCTTTTTTCATGTAGTTGAATCTAGTATACAATGAAATATCTGGTTGAACTTTAGATAATAGTTCTTGTTTCTGGAGTTTAAGCTATTGTATAATGGAACATGCGTCGGAGTTTTGTGTAAAATCACAATGAACTTTATAGAAAGTATTAAAATTTTGGATAAGATCCACAGTAAGTCACTAAAATAATAGGCAGAAACTGGATGAAAAAACGAATGAGCTGAAAATTAAAGGAATATACAGACGACTCCACAAGAAGCAAACTATAAAAAGAAAGAGATATTGAAGTATTAGACATAAGTCATTAAACTAAAGAGTAGTATGAAAGAAGATATATAAGAAGACGCTGAACAGTCAGATAGATGATAACAGTATGATCCTAATGAGAAACGAATGCATTCATCCTAACAAGAAACACAAACTTGTAATAATGAGGTAGATGAGGTGTCAAATAGAGAGGCACGATAAATTTTGTTGACAACATCGTGAACACATCATTATCAGAAGCACGTCAAGATGTTTGATTGTAATCACTGATTTTATGTTTGATGATGGTTATTTACTAGCACAAATAATTGAAAGTAACTGAGTAAAGTAAACTAAAAACATTTTTATCATGTTGTTTTAAAAATTTATGGTGGATGCAAATTTCTGATTCACATTTCATATACGAATTCATGACTTGATCCCTGAAGAGCCTTCAATTCTGAAGAACATGGATTCAAAACTCAGTAATGATTTCAGTCATAAATGAGGGCTGCAAAATTTACAGTTAGTTAAACATTATTAGAATGAATTTGCGAAAGTGATATTTGGTACGTCTTTGATTATCGATAAACTGGATAGCTATCACTGCTGCATCAATTGATGTTACTATGTATAGAAAATCGACGATTGTTTCTTGAATTTACATTGCTGGATGTATGTCATACATTTGATATTTGACATTGAAGTGACATTGAACTGACATCAGTGAACTGTTTCAACTTAGCATATCGTTCTTATTTTCTTTCGGAAAATAATTTAATATGTCCTTAATTGTTATGTTATCTTCAACCGTGACATGTTTTTCACAACTTCGAGCCACTCAAAATGCTTAAAATTTTTGTTTCAGTGAAAATAAATCAGAAAACAGGGTGAAAGTCCTTTAACGATTGGTTGAACTGGTGAAATATATTTAGGTTTTCTGCAAAATCAATTATCAGAGTGAAAAGAAAATGTGAAGAATATTAATATTTAAGATTTCTTTAGTCTACGATTATTACACAGGGGAGTATTTCCAAAAGTGATTTTCAATTTTTGTGGGTATTTTATCAGTGATTACAATATTGCCTTTTGGTTTATTACAATCAATAATAAATATTCTCAAATTTGGAATGAATATTCATGTCACAGTGTTTCTCATGAGTCAGAAGTTTAATTTTTCTTTATACGTCCATTACTAGTGAAAAGTGAAAGGAAGAAACTAATTTTAGTTTTTTCGTGAACATGGGACTTCTAATGGATATAAAAGTCTGAGAGTAAAACCTTACCAAGGAGTTCATGGTGTAGTTATTTTCACAGTCGATTGAAAACTGAATATCTATTCTTCAACCCTAGTATTTATATGTAGAAAACTTTGATCATTCATGTATTTGAGGCCTTCACCTTCCATTCGTAAATCTTACGCATTTCAAGCATATGTTGCATTATTGCAAACACTCCTGATTATGGCTATTTCTAATAGTAGTAGGGTACTTTGTTTATGTAACATGCATGCCTTGAAATGAACAAATATTCATCTCTGTTTTACTCTTTGTATCAAACAGTTTATTGATATTCTAACACAACTGAAATACTATAGAAAATTCAATTTTATGAAGAAATGAAGGATTTGGGAAAAAGAGAAGCTAATTATTTCTCGAGTTCGTGTTTCGTATTGATTTTAACTTCTATAATTTCCATCTTTCAGAAAGTGCTACATTCAGGTAATGTATATCGAAATTTGAGGGATATAGCTAGATTTATTGACTATGAAAGGAATGACGAAAACCACATAAAAAAACAAATATCGTATGACATTTTGTTGCCTGCAGTGGAACGGTTTTGACCAATAATAATAATGAATATGATTCATTATCTTAAGATTACTTGTTATCAAAGCTTGACCAGTACGGTCAAAATTTCAAAATACCAGTTGATAATAAACTATATCTTCACCAAATCATACAAGAGAAACGAATATACCAATAACAGACTTTCTAATCCAGTTAACTGAACATATTCTTTGGGGTACAGAATTGTGTTTTGCAGACATCTCATCTACAACTATGCGTTTTTTACCTAGCAAAGTGTCACCGATAACTTTTGTGGCATATCAAAACAACGATGTTTCAAATTTTACACTCTTTCATCAACGTTGTTGTTTGTTCACTGTTTCCAGTGAACATTATATTGTTAAGGCATTACTAAGACATTATATTTCCAGACTCGTTATTGAATATATACTGCTGAGTTAATTTAGCAATTTGTAAATGCATACCCGTATTCAATAAAGAAAAATTATATAACCCCCGAGGTACCCCAAGAATTTGTTTGTAGGATTTGTTACATCAATCCTTTCAATCTTTAGATGTTGCAAAGAATTTTTGCGATTTTTTGCGTTATGTGTGATACATACTTTTTTCAGACACAACCCTCTGAATCACGAGGAAGGAATTTTTTGAAGAGTGGGCTGTTTTCTAAAGAAACCGCCGAGATCACTTGCTGAAATTTATTCTTAATTTTGCTCAAATTAATAATCAAGGAGATGTGGAGATTGGGCCTTTGAAAATGTGGATTTCTCGTCATATACAGCGTGTCTCACTTCTCATGGAAACACCCCCGTATCTTCCGTAATATTCGAGGTAGAACGATAAAACTCTCAGGACTGATGGAAATGCTCAAAATGCATCTACCACCTGAATGGGGTTGGCCAAAGTGATATACACTGTCCGCCACTCGCGATGAAACACCCAATTTTTACGGTGAAACATATTAAGGGGCAAAATAGGCTCTGAATTCCTTCAGATTTGTGATCAGGACTATCAACTCACTACGAATACACTTTTCTCCTGAAAAAATTTCAGTCCTGAAAAATCCGAATTTGTCTCACTTCTTATGGAAACACCCCCGTATCTTCCGTAATATTCAAAGTGGAACAATGAAACTCTTAGGACTGATGGAAATGCTCAAAATGCATATACCAC